>RPOG01002193.1:50486-103459 GCA_008086565.1 Thalassoma bifasciatum | reverse complement strand
CTCCTGCGTGTGTGTGTGTGTGTGTGTGTGTGTGTGTGTGTGTGTGTGTGTGTGTGTGTGTGTGTGTGTGTGTGTGTGTGTGTTTGACTGCATGCTGCGTGAGTCCCCTCACACACCCGTCATACTCAGTTTGCCTTATATATGCAGAGCAAACAGTGTCTATGTTTGCAAATATTTTAATAATCAAGAACTTATTGCTTTGTCTGGTTGGTCCCTTTCTGTGTAAATGAGCCTCGCTGCTAAACACATCCAACTCACAGACACTAACACTAGTAACAGTCAGAGTAACTGTGCTCGAAACTTTCTTTTGATCATTACAAGAGCTACCTGTCTATAAGCCCTGTCTATAATCGGGCCGATTATGGCGTGTCACTGACTAATCGACATTGGCTGTTATGTTATGATGCATAAACTTTTTCTGTTGTTCCTGCTCCTGCTCCTGCCTGTGTGTGTGTGTGTGTGTGTGTGTGTGTGTGTGTGTGTGTGTGTGTGTGTGTGTGTGTGTGTGTGTGTTTGACTGCATGCTGCGTGAGTCCCCTCACACACCCGTCATACTCAGTTTGCCTTATTATTTATCAGTTGGTTGACAGTCCTTATGTTGACAGTTTCATAATCAAAGTTCCTATTTTCAATTTTTTTATACTCTGCTCCTTTGAAATGAAAAAAAAACAGTAAATAACGACGGAGTATTAGGGCCCCATTAAATTTTTTTTTGCTTCATATTTTACTATGAGATTGAAGTCGAAATTAATTATTTGACTACAAGATTAAAGTCGAAGTAATAATCTGATGCTGATGTGCTAAAAGTTGAAGTATCTCCTTATTTGTTAAACTCAAGATAAAGTATAATTTGATGAAATGCTTCGTGGTCCTTATTTCCTCCTCCTCGAAGACTGTCCTCAATTATATTTCAACTTTATTCTCGTAGTATATTATGTCATTGTTTTAGACTTTAATCTTGTAGTCAAATAATTAATTTAGACTTTAACTTTGACTTTAATCGCTTTGTAAAATAATTCATTTCGACTTTAATCTCGTAGTAAAATAGGAAGTTAAAAAAAAAATTCTTTACGTGGCCCAAAATAATTCTTAATGTGGCCCTGATACTCTGTTGTAAGTAATAACCGGTTTTCACTGTTTGTGATGTTTAAGTCCTGCTCAGGAACATTCAAATTTCAAATGTTTTGTTTCTGTTTTCATTCTGCTAACCAGTTCAAAGCCCTGTCTAAAATTGATTTAGATGCCTGATCAATGTAACAGTGTGATCTTTAATAATAAATTTAGATTGAATGACTTATTAAACACCGGTTCAATTCCCTGTTCGGGCATGGTTGGCCTTTCTGTGTGGAGTTTGCATGTTCTCCCCGTGGATGCGTGGGTTCTCCCCGGGTACTCCGGCTTCCTCCCACAGACCAAAAACATGCCCACGTTAGGTTCATTGATTATTCTAAATTGCCCGTAGGTGTGAGTGTGTGTGTGAATGGTTGTTCGTCTATTTGTCAGCCCTGCGATTGACTGGCGACCAATCCAGGGTGTACCCTGCCTCTCGCCCAATGACAGCTGGGATAGGCTCCAGCCACCCATGACCCTGAATAGCAGGATAGACGGTTAAGAAAATGGATGGATGGATGACTTATTAAATTCAAAAAACAGGATGTGACATCACTATGGACAGCTCCACTGACCCATGACACAGCAGAAATGCTGTTTCGTTTGGGATCACTAGCGTAAAGGAGGAAAGCAATGGTTACCAGCTCAGGGGTCAGTGAACTTTCCATAACCATTCAGCTGGGCACTGGACCCAGCAGAAGAGTTTTCTGTTTTAAAAGAAATACTTTCTTTTTCAAGTTGGCTAATGTTGCAGATATGACAGCAGTCTTTGGTTGCACCAGTGGCATTATATGCACATTGCTACAAGCAAACATGTCACTGACAGAAACACAGACAGACAGACAGACAGACAGACACACACACACACACACACACACACACACAGAAACTCTCTCAGGCCTGTATGTTGTTGTTGTGTCCTTGTTATTCCTCTCTGTGCTGCACACAGAAGTGATGTCATTCAAAACATTTGGGATTACAATGGACCCAATGTTAGAGACACACACACACACACAGAGTCAGAGTGTGAGGGTGGACTCCACCCCCACACACGTACACAATCAGACACACACATACACATACAAACCCACACACAGCATAGAGAAGAAGGGTCCTTTGGTTGAAGCCTGTTTAAAAACTGTATTGTTTAGAGTCAGCAGGGATGGTTATTTCACGGAGAATTGTCAGACACTGGGTCAGAACACGACTGAGTTCAGTGTGACGGCAAACGTGGCCTTTCACGGCTCTTTAACGGCGATTATGATTTGAGAAGTGGAAAATAAGGAACAAATGATCTTTTCAGCAGGAGCATGAGCAGGACAAAAAGGAAAGAGCTCAAGCTGAGGACAGGAAAATGTTTCTACACCATCAATGTCATGTGCTGGTTCCTACATTTCCAGTTTAGACCACATCAGTCAAATATGACCCAAATATGACATTATCAGAGTTACAGCATCTTAACCTCAGCAGGGTGTCTGACGGAAACAGGCACCACATCTTCAGCTTTTTCTTCAAATCAAATTAGTGAAAAAGATACAGTAAGCAGCCACTAAAATATCTTGTCCTGTTAGCACTCTGAGGAAAAACAAACTGTCAACTACAATGCTGAGGAGTAACTGTGTGTCCCGAAATAAAGACTGTTAAACAACCCGAACTGAAAGTGCCATTTGCAATAACAGCACACCTGTTCAGTCTGGCACGTTGCAGGACTGCAAGAACACCTGGAGTCACAAGACCTGGGAGTCTTAGCAATTCCCACCCTAAAAATGGTCTAAATATGATCAGGTTTCTATAAATGGTGTGCTTTATTTTGAAAGTCACAGGCTCTTTTATGTAGGTTCCTTGCACAATCACTGAATTGACACGACTTAGCTCCAGCATCTGACAAAATTAATACAGACGTGTATCTGCTGTGACCTGCCGGAGCAGAGAAGCAGCCAGACCGCAACTAAGTGGATCCAGTAAGTCAACACATCAACTTGAACAGAAACTTGTCTAATTTGGTGCCACGGAGGAGTTGAGCTGGACCAGAGATGCATCTGGTGTATTTTGGCCATAATAAAGACAATGACCAATTGGATTGATGGTTTGATCCTCACCAGGGGTGCAAGAGGTTTCAAGTTCATATCCCATACTTGCCACCATTTATGACTCAGCTTGTGAGTGTATGAAAGAAGAAACATAGACCCCAGCTGTCGATGTAACAAAGTTGTAGAAAAAGAAATGAAGCTGCCTGTTTTGCTAACAAGAGTTGTCCTCTTCTCTAAAAATGAACTTGAAACAAAACCTAATAACTTATTTCGTGGTAAAAAAAAAAAAAAAAAAAAACAGCAACAGATCAGCGGCTCTCTTTATCATATAACTCTGACACAGTGTTTCCCAAAATTTTTTCAGGTGACCCACTTTGTTGAAGGTACAAGCCATGGCAACCTGATCCAGAATATTTTAGATCCATAAACACTTTCCAAGACTGAAATAAAGCATTTAACAGTTCCATTTTTACAGCCCCACTCCAAATACATTACTGTGAAGATGTAGGAATGTTTTTTATTTTTTTTATTTTTCTTGTTTCAGTAACCCTTTCAGTGTGACAGGTGAGCCTACTTGCTTTTCTGAATTATATCCCAGTCCCCTGTACAAGATGAGAGAGCAACAAACTTATCTGGCACAGCATCTGGTTTGTATTTTGTCTACATTATTGCATAGTGACATGGAGGATCCCACTTTGCATTTGTAAGTGGTGGAGCCAATTGCTAATGCTAATGTGGCTAACATTTACACTGGACTCACACTAGTCTTCACTTTGTACTGAAGGGTTTACAAGCTGTGAAGGGGAAACTCCACTCCACCTACACTTCTTTTAAAGACGTTTGACCCTCTGGACCTTAACTTGCTGTCTGGTCTAGGACAAAACATTTATTTTTTTGTTTTCATTCCACAAACTAGTTCAAAGCCCTGTCTACAAATGATTTAGATGCCTGATTTAGTCAAAGTGCTACCTTTTATAATTAGTTTAGATTGAATGACTTACAAAATTTTAAAAAACAGGAGGTGACATCACTATTGGCGGCTCCACTGACCCATGACACAGCAGAAATGCTGTGTTTAGGTTGGGATGATTAGCATAAAGGAGAAAAGAAACAGATACCAGGTCAGGGGTCACTGAACTTTCCACAACTGTTCGGTTGTGGATTCACACTAGTCTTCACTTGGTACTGAACGGTTTACAAGCTGTGAAGGGGTCACTCCACCTCGCCTACACTGATTTTAAAGACATGTTTGACCCTCCCTCCCCAGGTGGCTGTCCAGTCTAGGACAACACATTGATTTTTCAGTAACCAAGCCTCCATGATGGTGTTTTTATTTCTCTCACTTGCTAGTGTAACATAACAGAGCGCCCCAATGTGGCTCAGATTGAAATAGCAGGGAGCGCTGATGGTCTTGTGGTTTAGGTCACCCTCCATGAAGTTCACCTATGCGCTGGTGGCCTGGGTTCAAACCCGTCCTGCGGCCTGTTTCCCGTATGTCACTACTCACTCTCACCCTGTTTCCTGCTCTATCCACTGCCCTCTCTCCTGTCGCATTAAAGGCATAAAAAAAGCGCAAAATTACTTGAAACTGAATTGTATTGCAGGCACACAATGTTCAAAAAATAATCTGATTTCCTAACAAAGGATCTGTGAGCCCGGAGTGTCTGCCACCATACAGCTTGTGTCATCAGACTCTTAAGCGCTCCGATTGGCTCCACAGGTACCAACTGAACACCCAATCCGGCAGCTCCTAAAAGGCAATGACACTGACACACAGACGACTATTGTGAAGAGTTCTGACATTTGAAGGTAACAATCAAAACAAATGGAAGCTCTCACTATCAGGCCACGCCCCCTTGAGGTTTTAATGTACTTCATAGTGTGACAAACCACAGTGTTGAGTGAAAGGTTTTTGCAGGGATTGGTCCCCCCATACACACACACATACACACACACACACACACACACACAGAACACCACGCCCGAGACACTGAGGATCACCATCTGCTGTATTATTAAGCACTTGCTCACTCCTCATTTGTTTGTATTACATGTTAAATAATTAAGAGGGCTGATGGCGAGTCTATAGTGAGTTGGATGGAGAAGGAAGACTGACTTACTCTCTTCCAATATTGCAAATGTAACGCAACCGAAAGACTGCAGCAAATTACTGAAGAACAAAAACCTTGACCTGAAAAGTTTTAGTTGTCTTGGTCAATATTTTACTTGTGTAATACCTTTGTTGAATAGTTCAGCCTTGACTCTTTAACTATGGTCCATATCCAACATTTTTGTTTTGACATTGTCTAAGTCACTGTTTCTCAACCTTGGGGTCAGGACCCCATGTGGGGTCGCCTGGAATCCAAATGGGGTCCGCTGTAATAAAAGTCCTCAACATTAATGGATACTTTTTTTTTAAATTACTGATAAAAATTTTGTCTCCAGTAATATTTTCTTTTTAGATTTATAACACAACACATGAAAAACTGTATTCTATGTGTTTTGATGTTTAGTTACAATTTTATTATGAAGTATTTCAGTATTTCAAGTGTTATATATTATTTTAGTACTTTATTAATAAGTATTTCAGTATGTAATCTGCTTTTTATTAGGCATTTCAGTATTTTTATCCTTAAGTATTTTACTATTTTACTATTAAGTATTGCAATACTTTTAGTATTTTATTACTTTTCTTATCCAAGCGATTTGCTTTCTATTTTTATTTTCCTGGATTCAGTGTTTAAGCATTTGGAGCAGTATATTAAATTAAAAGTGCAATACTGAACTCTGTGCTGTTTGTTTCGTATTTTTGTCCATGGTTGTTTATTTACTGCTCTATGTGCCCTCAGTTTTCTCTTGGAGATAAATGAAGTTTTTTGAAATTGAAAGTTCACTTAGAATAAAGTTCATTCCCTGATCAGGAAATATAAAATTATCAATTTGTGCATTAATCCTGGCTACTCTGTATTTACAATACAGTGTATATAAGAAAGAAAAAATAAATAAAAAATTTACGACAAAACTTCTCTGGGGTCTCCAGAAATTTGAAATGTTAAAATGGGGTCACAGCCCAAAATGGTTGAGAACCACTGGTCTAAATGACAAAAAAACAACAACACACAATTCAACATTTGTCAGACATTTTATGACCAGTGAATTATGTTTGCGCATCTACATCATTTAAAACTGGGTTTTTGAGAAACAATCTCCATTGTCATAGTTTTCATTTCCAAAATTTCCAAACCCTTTTGTTTCACTCACTCTTTTCAGGAGACAAAAATATCCTGAGACTCAAAACCAACGTCAGCCGAGGTTTTTATATTTATTGGTACTTTTCAGTGTCCTCAGAATTAAAGGTGCAGTGAGGAGAATTAAAGACTCCCATGAGCACTTGCACCTACTGTCGTGAAGATGTGACTCTTATCAAGGTTTGTATTTGTTTTAAAGTAAATGAATGGAGAGCAGATCTTCTTATAAACGCTACTTCTCTGATAAGACAACTTTTCCCAGGATGCAAAGCAAAAGTAAAGCGTGTAGTTGCACTTATAAAGCTCAACTGTTTCAAGCTCAAGCTCAACAATCAAACTTTGTAAACTCAGTTCACCAGTCACTGCTTAACTTATTCAGCTGGTGTTGTCATAGAGACTTCTACTTTCCATCAAATCAGTCCTGGACCACCTGAAAACACATATACTGGGAACTAGCATATAGAAATTACCTAATCTTATTTTAAATTGTGGATTACACACAGGAATAAAGAGAATTTTTCAAGCTCACTCAGAAAGTCCTCACAGGGACTTTGAATAATACAATACTTACGATTTTAACATTCAACAGTATCCAAGAGCACCAAAGCTTATGGGTTTATGATGGAATCAGGATTAGAACAAAAAAAGCTGATCCAGATAAATGTTGAGTGAACTGAGAGTCAGAGCTGGAAAAGCACACAACAAATTGTAATCTAACTCCAACAAGTTATCTTAAATCATTTAAATAAGTGATTCCCAAACTGTGGGTAGGTATTGCAAGTGGGCCGCCAAAAATCATTTCCAAAATATTATGATCTTTTTTTATGTGTATGTGTGAGTGTGTGTTTGTGTGCAGCAAACAAACACAGAAAAACAGAAACTGAATGTCTAAACTAAATATTAAAACTCAATTACGTTTAAGGGGATATAAAAAATGTTCAAATATCCTTTCCTCTTTTTTGTTTTTTCTTTTAGCATAAGTCCTGTGAAAAGCAAATGAGAGACAGGAATTTTTTTCGTTACCGGCAGGATCTCTTTGCAGTGAGTCTGCATTGCCCTTGGCTTGTTTACATTTGACGCTGAAACTGGATTATAAAGATGAGAAGGTAGCCAGCAACAGAGAGAATTAGAGATTAGAGATTAGAGAAGATAGACAAGAGACTTTTGTTGAATGGACAGGTGATCTCACTGTCGTACAAAAAAAAAAAGAGGTTGAAAGAACAGCTCTGGATACCTAGGATGTTATTTCTTTATTTCTTTAGTTTTGGACAGGCACAGAAGCTGAACCCTTACTGCTGTGCACTGGTGCTATGAGACATTGTCAAATGAAGCCTTGAAGCCATGTAAACTGGGTCACCTTGAGATAAAACATGAACAGTATGTGACCAAACCACTGGATTGTTTCTCCTGTGTTCAGTTCATTCCTTTATGTTCAATCTTCAATTAAAAAAAAAAGATGTGATCTGAAAAAAGTACATCATATGACCTCAGTCTTATGGGGTCGTAGGTGGACTGCTGAATTTTTGTGCCTTTAAAGCGAGCCCTGAGTTGGAAAGGTTGGAAACTCATTTGAATAAACAAACGAGCATTTTAGGTTGAAAAACCCTTCAGTTGTCCTCAGCATGTATTTGGGAATGGTTGACATTTTCAAGCCGTGCATGCACACTGCCTGGCCAAAAAAAAAGTGTCAGCACATGGATTTAACTAAGGGTTACAAGCATCCTATTGGATAATTACTGCATGGGTGGTTATCTTTCAGCTGGAAACAAGTCATTTAACCCCAGATGATGACATGAGCAACTTCTCATTTCTTCAACAACCACGGAGAAGGACACATCCTGTGGTTGTTGGAAAGATGTTAGTCTGTCTAAGAAGGGATCAAACCAAGCAGAGAAAACATCTAAAGAGACTGATGCAGAAACGACTACAATTGGATTAAGAACTGTCTAACACATTACTAAAATTGGAAGGAGGGTGAAGAACTATCATCTTGGGTGTATTAGGGTAAGAAGAGAGGCAGGTGAAGTGATGCACCCATCATGCCTTGTGCCTACTGTACAAGCCTGAGGGGCAGTGCTATGATCTGGAGTTGCTGCAGTTGCTCAGGTCTAGGTTCGGCAACAATATGAGTCGAAAGAATGAGGTCAGCTGACTACCTGAATATACTGAATGACCAGATAATTCCATCAAGAGATTTTTTCTCCCCTAATGGCACGGGCATATATACAATATTTAAATTGTTAAAGAGTGGTTCAGGGAGCATGAGACAGATTTTTCACACATGGATTGGCCCCCACAGAGTCCAGACCTTAATCCCACTGAGAATCTTTGGGATGTGCTGGAGAAGGTTTTATGCAGTGGTCAGTGGTCCTAGGCACAAGAGCAAAACAGTAGGTCGCTGTTGTTGTTGTTTTTCGGTTCGCACTTGGCACAGTGGAAGTTAAATGTGCATGCCCAAAGCTGAGTGTGACGTCAGCGTTTTCAGTGAAAATGTCGGCTTTCCGTTTACTCTGCAAAAGTGGAAAAGGCATTTCAGAAAATTCTACTCTGGCGGGTGTTTTTAAAAGTTTGTGTTTTAGTCGGCTGAAACACTGTTTCCGTGTAAACAGGAGGCTGAAACACAACAACACTTTTGCGTTTCACTCAAAATTGTTCCCATGTAAACAGCCCCTAAAAGACTGACAGGAGACACTATGACCACCACCTGGTGTCAATACAGTATTACAACGAGGCATCTATTAAAACAAAAGATACACTGTGCTCTTTTAAATGAGAAAGTATTTGATAGTATCAGCTCAACTGCTTCACACCAGTGTCTACATTACCTGTGCTACTTGCTTTTTGAGGATCACATCCTGAGGACAGTCAATGCGAAACTCTTTTTTTTTTTTTTTTGCACAGCTTTATCTTTTTATCATGTCCGTCAAAGGCACAGAGAAAAAGAAGTTTGGGGATTTAGTCGGAGCACAAAAGCTGTTGAGCTCCCTGACTTCAGTTTGCTGCAGAACGTAAACAGAAAATGTCTGTATGACAGAGCCAAAAATACCATCCACCAAAACACAGCACAGCTCAGGAGCAGACAAGAACGAGCAGTGGTTACAGTGAACAAACGTAGGTTCAGAGGGTTAAATCTCCAATGGTTAACACACAAACACACACACTCACACACACACACAAACCTGAAAACACAACTCAACCAGACAAGTTTCTTTTCCTCCGACTTTTATCTGCATACCTGCTGTCCCTAACTGTGTGAGGACAAAGTCATCTCTCTAGGGGGACGTGAACACACACACAGACTAACACACACACACACACACACAGAGCAGACAGGTAGAGAGCAGAGAGAGACAGGCTGTGTCAGTACAGGAGCTGCTGTCCTTGTTACTTGTTCCTCTGCAGGACACTGACAGGCTTCACTGCCACTTAAAGCCACACAGCAACTTTTCTGTGAATCACCNACGCTGGAATAAAAACTGTACACTACACTCTTTATTACCCTTTTTTTATCTAAGTCCATAAGAAACCACAAAGTTCATTTCTTTACTTTTATTCTAAACATTTACTCTCTTTATTGAGCTCATTAGAAACTGAAAGTTTTACCAACTGTTTAAACCAGTAAACCAACAATTCACCCTGTACACTTTCACAAGCACCATCTCTAAAGTCTTGCTGGATAATGTAGCCTTGTGTACGCTCCCACAATCAGGGGTGGATCTACCAGGGGGGCATAGGGTGGCAGCTGCCCCCCCCCCCACCCCCATAACAAAGCCTTATTGCCACCCCTGTTGCTACCCAAGTTATAAAGATTTAATTCAAAGAGGAGTTAAACCTCATCGGACACATCTATAAATTACATGACATTACCATCCCCCCATGGCAGTCTCCACTTGAACACAGCAGCATGAAGAGACAAAGGGTTTTGACCAATACAGTTAGACTGAGTGAAAAATAACAAACCATCTGTCAAGAACTGAAAGAACCATGAAGGCCTAAATAAGTTGTGAGGCTGAGTTTAAAGTGATAGAAATTCATTGACTGACTCCAAAATAAGTTGAAATTATGAGATGTGTTATGTTGTAATTTTGAGCTAAAAGTCAAAAAATGTTGACAGTAAAAGTCAAACTTTTGAGAGGAAAAAGTCAATACTATGAGATAAAAGTCAATAATATGAGATCTCAAAGTTAAAATTCTGAGATAAATACTCAAAATTATGAGGCAAAAGTTGAAATTTTGCCTCTTTATATCATCATTTTGCTTGTATTTATTTTTTGTGCTTTTTCATGCTTTTAATTTGATGGACAGTGAATAGAGTAGGAAAGGGGGAGAGAGTAGGGAGTGATGTGCAGGAAACAGGCTGCAGGCCAGGTTCGAACCTGGGCCACCCGCTTGAGGTGCACGACCTAACCCATTGGACCATCTGTGGCCCTTTACATCATAATTTTTTTTCGTAATATGTACAAGAAAAAAAAAAAGAAGTCTCAACAAAGACAGTTTTTCATTTTAATAACCTTAACTGACAGAAATAAGCTTCAATGCATTATTTATGTTGCCATTTTACAGAATGTTTCACTTCAAATAGATAAGGAATGTTTCAAATAAATATTAGGCTTACAAAACTACCTTTTGGTCTTTGGTAGAAGGTCCTCTTTTGGGGTTTTCAGAATATGGTCATCCTAATATTAAATTAATCCAGCATGACTTCTGCCATATTGCCACCCCATAAATATTTTTCTAGATCTGCCCCTGCCCACAATGCTGCTGCTGCTGCTGCTACCCCTGCTCATCTACAAGGGTAAAGGAAGCTTAAAAGACAAACTGAAAAAAATGGCAACACAGAGGAATGATCCATGCTCAGAGTCAGGAAACAAAGTCACTAAGATGATCTGATCATGTATGTAAAGGTCCAAAACAGGAGAATGAATGACAGTAACATAAACCTGATCACACCTCGTCTTTCACTGACAGCATGTAAAAGGCTGGACTGTATTGTGCTGTATTTACTATGGTCTCTGACTGTGCTTGTGCTGACAGTGTGCTGGAAAACGTCCAGGCTGCCAATTTCACTTTTAATCTCTGTCAGGATAAGAGAAAAATGTTCCCTTTAATTATAAATCATTGTGGTGAATAAATGTGGTCTTGATATTGATCAGATTAATCATGTTTGTCATTTAAGCTATAATCACGCAGCCTGGTTTCACTGCCCTCTGCATCTCCAAGTCCAAAGGTTTAGAGTCGATCAAACTGTAGAATTTCTCTCGCTGCCTTCAACAGACTGGGATAACGGGTAAGGTACACCACATCCGGATCTGATAGGTTTCTATTCTTGATCAGATACACAGGGCTTCTTTTTTTTAATGGATGCTGGAGCAACAATGCATTACTATGTATAAAGCAGATCAAGCAGGACAGGAAGCCTCTGAAACCACATTCAAACGCCCAATGACTGTCCAAGTAAAATAAACTGTTCCTCACACCACACTCAACTGTTTTTCTATGACATTATTCTCCTGATCCTGGTCTCCATCTTGCATAACACGTTCATAATTAGGGCTGGGAATCATCACTGACTTTCTACATCAATTCTAGGGCTGAACGATTCGCAAAAATAACCAAATTGCAATTGTTATTTCCTGTATTGCAATTGCGATTTTTTCGTGCAATTATTTTTAGGTTCTCATCTTAAATGTTTTTCAACAAAATTGTTATAGGACATAAACAGTGACATTAATTACATCACAAAACCAACCCATGACAACAACTACTTGTGACTGCTTTTTGTCCGCTCTGGTCCCTTTTCACTTCTTTTTTGCCCATTTTGGACTACTTTTGGCTACTTCATTTTTTTGATTTTCTTGCCAGTTTTTGTTGTTTTCACCGATTTTTCACACTTTTCACTCTTTTTTGCCACTTTGGAACAATTTTTTGATACTTTCTGACTTGTTTCCAAATTGTATCCAAACTTTCTTGCTATTTTTTGTTGACTTTCGCCATTTTTACTCCCTTTTTAATGTTTCTGCCACTTTTTTTCACCATTTTTACTACTTTCTGACTTTTTTCAAAGCATCTATCCAGATTTTCTTGCCATTTAATGTTGCTTTTTGGCCATTATAGCCATTAACTTTTCACCCTTTTTTGCCACTTTTGGCCACTTTTTGCTAAAATGAGTAGTTTCCCAGTTTTAGCCAAATTTTCTTGCCAATTTGTGTTGCTTTTAGGCAATTTTTGCCACCTTAAACTTTTTTCTTTTCTTTATGGCTAATCTTTGCTTTTTTACCTTCTTTTGTAAAGGTAGTTTTTAACAGTTTGTCTCTCTGGTTGAGCAGAGCTGAGTAACTCTGGTGTAGAACAGAAAACATCTGCTGCAAAAAATGTAGTTGATATTTTGACGCATTTCAAGTTGGAGAAATATTGCACTGTCTGCGATTAGAATATTACAACAGGACACATTGTGGTTTAATCTAATTTGTGATTAATTGCCCAGCCCTAATCGATTCTATTCCAGTTCATTAAGTCCTGAATTTATTCACAATCCAATTCCATTTGATTTGCTATTGATTTATTTCGGAACATTAGAACTTTAAGTTATTGTTTTTCTTCCAGGGCTTAAATTGAAAACATTCTGTGCATGAAATCTATCTTTTTTTTGTTAACAAATTCACATTAAGATTCAAATAAGAAACAGCAGCATCTTTTTCCTGATGCTTATCTCTCTCTACTTCTTTTTCAGAGAATTTGTTCTTATGGCCGATTGTTATAACTGACATTATTATCTTTAGAATTAGGAGTCACAATAAGATCTGAATAGTTTTCATTGTATTACAGCACAATACATAGTGCTGAGTTTACATGTGAAATTAATGAACTCTCCTGGTGAAAATGACATCCCAGCTATTCCACAAACAGAGCAGACTGGGTGAGTGAATCAAACGCACCCTCCCCACCCGCACCCTGTGTGTTTGTGCATCAGCTGACAGCTCTCAGTGAATCAGTGTCAAGAAAAACAGTGAAGTCACACCTCCTGTTTATCCCTCAGAATTCATCTGAACACCTTGAAATGAAAAAGAACACCCGTTCAGAAACTACAGCAGTTAACACAATAGGGCTAATAGATTAGCATGAGCACTTCAATCTCTGAAGACCTGGTGTCCACCTGTCTGTATGTGGACATTACATTTCTGCCTCTCAGACCCATGGAACTTCCCTTTTTAAAATTTTAATCTGTTAGCTACAGTTAGAGGCATGTACCACGTCATATTTTGGTGATAACACAACCTTATGGCCATTTCAGTGAGATAAAGAGTGTAGTTGGGAATAGGGAATCAAAAACCACTACTCATATCGATGAACTCTTATCAATACTCATCCCCAGTTGGGAACAATAACACTTATAACTAAAAACTAGTAGCTAAATAATAACACTAAAAGCATAACTTTCTGTACAGAGACCAAGGGTGAATTCCAATTCCTGTCTTAACCCTCAATCTTAACCCTCAATCTCAAAATGCTCCCGCGAAGTGTAAGTGCTGTCCCGATTCTCAGAATGTTAAGGTTGAGGGGTAAGACTGAGGCTGTATCTCCCTCAATACTGAGATTCTCCGAGACCACCCTTGGGACTAAGGCACATCCAGAATGCATTGCGTATTGTCGGTAAATAAACATGGCGTCCAAAGCGGCAGAGAAGGCGAGCTACAAATATAGTATTTTCTTTGTTAATGGAGATATAAATATTAGGAAAACCATTGTATTATCTTAGTTTAGACCCATTTTATGGATTATTTACCTCGTTGTTGCAGAACATTTATTTTTATTTTACGATCTTTTGTCAGTAGCGTCCGGTGTGAACAAGCCATGTTGCTATCGTTTAAGTTAGTTAACGTTACAAAATGGTCATTTTTCTCCGTGGTAATGTAATTGTTTTATCAAGATAACAGCCTATATAACATGCTTGTGCTGATAATGGTATAAGATGACCGGGCTAATGTCATCTCCTGTAGCCGCAGAGTTATGTAACGATAGTTATAGCTGGTGTTTACCTTTCAATAAACTATGGTTTGCTGTGACAGCTGAATATGTCCGTGGTTGTGTTATTTATACACATTATTTTTTTGATTACGCTAACCGAAGGAATAACTGACAGACAGTCCACAACAATTTCACTTGCATTTTAGGGGTGTCCCTTTTCTAAGTCACAAGATAGACCTTAACACTTGGTTTTGAGGGCTACTAAGATTGAGGGTTGAGCTTGAGGGTTAAGATTGAGGGTTAAGAAAGGAATTGGAATTGGGCCCAAGTTTAGTTTTCATACTTAAGGTCTTACTGATCCTAAATAGCAAAGAGAGATAAAAAAGAATGCACACCAAACAAAAGCTAGGGTCTTAAAATGTTAACTTTTGTTGTGCTGAAGCAGGGCTAACATGCTGTAGCAAGAAATTAGATGCTGTTTTGCCGTAGCTTTGATGAAACATAACTAACGTTACAGAGAGTTTGTCACATTCAGACTGTAAATCCTTAAATCAATCTGGTCCAGTCCAACCAATTCCAATCGGGGAGCTAGGAAATAACCTATTTTAGCGCTGATCACCTTATTTTAAATTGAGGATTCTGATCAGGCATCTGGAGATAAGACTTTTTGAAGATCACTTAAAAAGTCCTCACAGTCCCTTTAAGTCAGAAAACGCTAGGTAAACAAATCCAAAGGAGGAGTAAAAAAATTAAAAACAGCACAGGTTCATGGAGAAACTTGAGACTTGTTACCAAACCATCTTCAACAAACTTCATATGGATTCTGCTTGTGGCTTCACTGATTTGTGATTTTGGGGAGAAGAAGTACAGCTAGTAGCAAAACTGTTACAATAGCATTAACTTCTGATTATTATAGAGCTAAGAAGTGATTTATATCGACTTCAACAATTTCTATAGAAGTGAACAGTCACCTGTGAGTTGGTATCACTGCTGTAAGGATTAGAAAAGACAAGATTTATCAGTGTTTCTTTTGCTTTAAATATCATGGACTATAAAATTGTCATATTATAAGTATTTTTATTGCTGTAGTTGTAATGCTGATTACTAATGACATCGTTTGAAGTCTGACATTTTCACAGCAGCTTTCTGATTCTTAAAAAACCTCCTCCTCGCGCACACAGCTCCTCAGTCGTCAGGATCAACATCCCACTTCAGTTTGGATCTGTGGTGACACAAATTCCTCCTCCTTGAACACACTCCCACAGTCTGTTTAATCTGTCAGGGGTAATAAACCTTATTGACTGTGCGGAGCCTGAAGTGAGTAAATGTTGCTGCTATTTTACTATCAACTGAAGGCTCAGGTTCATCAGCACGATGAGTCAGGATGAGCTAACTCATCTCAGTCAACCATCACAGTTTACTGCTTTATGAGTGTTTGGAGAGGAGAGTGGTTTCAGACACTCCTCTCAGTCTCTGCTTCAATCTCCTATTTCCTTCCAACCAAAGCTGCATCTGAACCCAGCTCAACCTGTCGCTCTCCCCTCTCTGTTCAGGCCTCCTTCTTCTCTCCCTCTCATCTGCGGATTTAATCGAAAACTCTGGCCTGCTGCATTTCCCAGGAGGAAAGAGGAAATCTCAATAATTCATGGGCTATCTCAGGCTCTCTTTCCAGCACCAACCTCTGCTGCTGCTGCTGCTGCTGCTGCTGCTGAATCCTGAATCCTGCTGCTGGCACAGACTGGCAGCTGAGCGTACCGAGAGACTCTGTGCCAGCAGTTGTTCTCCACTATAATGGGCCGTAATGAAAAGTGCTTTTTGCTGTGTGTGACTGTCAGCAGGATTTATCTGAGCTGGACTGGTTTTATAACTGAGAGTACTCTCTGCTCCAAACCAACGTCACATCTAATCCGGACAGAGCAGATATTTTGAACGCAGCTCAAAGACTGGAGACATTTCAGTGAGAATAAACCGAGCTCTGGCATGTTGACGAAATATTTAAAATCAGAATTGATTTCTAACTTCCAGTTTTGCATCATTGATGACATTTATTCTGTGCATTTATTAATTTGTGAGTATTTACAAGGATTCAAGGAGTTTTATTTGTCATTCAACCCATGATACAACACCCACAGTGCCTGCTACTCTGGCCTCATTACAGTTATGCTCATAACTTTACATATCCTGACAGAACGTATGATTTCTTGGCCATTTTTCAAAGAATTTACAAAAAAAACCTTTTCTTTTTCTCTTGGTTAGTGGTCAGGTGAAGCCATTTATTGACGAACAACAGTGTTCTACCCACCATTGGCTACAGCAAAATAAAGTGAAGGTTCTGGAGTGGCCATCTCAGCTTCCTGACCTCAATGTCATTGAGCTACTCTGGGGAGATTTCAAACCTGCAGTTCATGCAAGACAGCCCAAAAATGTACAGGACCATGAGGCTTTTGCCAAGAACAATGGGCAGTTCTACCATCTGAGAAAACAAAGACCCCTATCCACAACAACAAAGATTTATAGCTGTTATTGATGTTAAAGGGGGAAATACAAGGTATTAAGAATTTGGGTGTGTAAACTTTTGATCAGGGTCATTTTGGAAGTTTCTGTTGTCATTATGATTTAAAAAGAGTAAACATAGGCATACATGTACGGTCAACCATTCTGGCTACTGAAAAACTTCAGTGAGCCAATTTCCTAGTAAGCCTTTGCAATTATTTCTAACAAAGAAAGGGTATAAAATGAGTGCAGGAGCCAAAGCAAGTTATGACTGAAATACACCAGATGAGTCTCCTGTTACAGAACAGGAACAGATAAATCTTTGTCAAGGGGCAACATCCAGTTTAGATAATGTGAAGCCTATGTGGAGAAGCTAAAAGTTGCAGTTCTTCGGTCTCCCACCTGAGACTGACTGTATAAACACCAGAAATCACGTACAGACCAAGCCAAAAATAAATATTTTCACAGCATTAATAAACAGATTTAAAGATGACGTCCATATATTGTCCTCTATGAACCTTATTTAAGTCAATGTGTCATCTCACACCTGATTGGACCCATTGCAGACAGATAACTGATCTATTTTTGCCGGATGCTGCAGATGAGAAGCATCAATTCACTGAAGGAAAGGTCGATCAGGACAGGAAGTCGTGCAAGGAAATTACGAAAAGATAGCCAGTGATTTTCAAAATCAAACAAACTGTATTAAAACTAGATTGCATTTAGCTTGACTTCAATAACAAACCGACGTATTAAGCACAGCCAGGTCAAGAGTTGACAGTTTGAGGTTAAAAGGCAAAACAAGGAACAAGGCAGCTTTGTCTTTCCTTTTAATACACTCCACTATGACAGGAGATAATCATGTTTCAATACACAGATTAAAGTTTACCACAGGGAATTTGTGAGGAAGGTTCATTCCTTTATGTAATATGTGAGTATATGTCCCTTTATCCATCCAGGTGCGGTCAGCTAACATGGTGACGTCATAAATAAGAGATCAATACAAGACATAATATTCAGTTCTGAGAAGAGCCTTCAGCATCTATCTGGAGGGACAGAGGGACGCATAATGTTTCTAAATAAAACCTGAAAATACTAATCCAAGAGTCAACAAGGGACGTATCTTTGATTTTCAAAATAAATATAAATGCGTCTGTTCCACTCTGTACCACCAGGAACCACAAGAACTCAAGGATTAAAGCTGCTCATCCAGAGGACGGTTACCTCACAGGATTTACACCTGACCCCTCCAGTCCTCGGAGCCCGGCCTCTGTGAACCAGCTGCTAGTCTATTAGTCTTCACGGATAGCATTTATAATTCATTTAGCTCTCTGTTAACCTTGTGCTACAGATTTGCACACTCTGTTATCAGTCAGCAGCTTCATCCTTCATCCGCTCAATCTCTGACAAAGTGTCTCTCTCCTTTCCCTCTTCCTCTCTCTCTCTCTTTCCATGTTGAAATCTGGCTCTCTCAGGTCTCCATAGATACACAGTCAGTGTGTTCTGCCCAGCTCACTGTAAGACTATCATTCAAAGACAGAGCAGATCTGGGTCAAACACTCTGCTTCTGGCTGGCTCGGTCATGTTTTTGGTTACTGTTTGCCGTACGTTACATTTGGTCTTAGTTTGATCAAAGTGAACAGTCTTTTTGTTCCTGTTTGGAAACCTGACCTGTAAAATAATTAACCCTTCCTTGAGCTGCACTGATTAATATTTAACATTACCAAAGGATCAAATGACTGTTTGTACAAGGACGGCAATGTGCTTTGAGAGTTGTATAACTCTGAACTGTTGGATCTTAAAAAGTTTTTAAGAGTTTCAAAATGAAACAAGAAGAAATGGGAGTAAGACTAAATATGAGTGAGCAGATTTATTGAAAACAACAATTAAACTAGAGGTTAGTGGGACCGTTGCTCCAAGTGGTGAAGATGCTTCATGTTTGGCATACACTGCCTGGAACTGACGTCCATTTTTGTAAAGTTCCCTCTCCATCCATCCCATAATGTTCTCAATGTGATTTAGATCAGGGGAACAAGCAGGATGCTCCAAAAGAGTGAGATTATTCCTAGGCTTGTCGCAACAATCAATAAATCACTTAACTGCGGGATAATTAAAAATAAGCTTGATAAGTTTGCTGGGCTCGATAATTTATTATTCACCATAGACACTGAATAATGAGTTAACTTTGTTGTATCATTGTGAGTTTTTTTCTTATCAGCAACAGGGTCTATTTTATACATCGCTTTTGGTTGTGTGTGGTTTTTATTCTACTGCATTTTTTTGTTTACAAAGGTCCTAACTGTTTTGGCAGTTTTGCCTGTGAAATATCTTAATGTCTGAGTCTAATGTTTGATATATATTGAGGTGCAATTTTGTTTACAGAGACTTTATACTTTATCTATTGCATCAGTATTGTGTGTGGTTTTTATTCAAGTGCATTTTTTTGTTTACAAAGGTCCTAACTGTTTTGGCAGTTTTGCCTGTGAAATATCTTAATGTCTGAGTCTAATGTCTGATATATATTGAGGTGCAATTTTGTTTACAGAGACTTTATACTTTATCTATTGCATCAGTTTTGTGTGGTTTTTATTCAAGTGCATTTTTTGTTAACAGAGATTGACGGTCTGTTTTGTTACTTTTTTTTGTTATGTTGACAATTTATTTTGGAAAATGAAAATGTCTTTTTTTCATAATATAATTCTAATTTTAAATATTATTAAGAAATAAAAGGTTATTTACCTTTATAAGGGTTTACTTGCACTAGTATACCGTTATTATTATCATTATATTAGTAGAAAATGGTATCAAAACAGCAATATTATCCTTTATCGCAATAATTTCCGACAATTTATCGTCCAGCAAAATTTGTTATCATGACAGGCCTGATTATTCCTCTGGAAGAAGAAGAAGTCCTTTGTGAGGTGGACATTGTGAACTGCAGCATTGTCCTCTTGGGGAATCCAGTCATTAGCACACAGAGCAGGGCCCTCAGTCATGAAGGACGTCCCCTGTAACATCTCCACATAGACAGCCACCGTTTGACGCCTCTGAACAACCGTCAGCTCCATTGTTCCATTGAAGGAAAAAGCAGATCATGATGTTGAACACCGTTCGGACCATCAAGGATCAATTTTTTCTCCTCAGAGAATCAAACTTTCTTCCACCTTTCAATGTCCCATGATGCTCTTTGTCAAAGTTCAAACGGGAAATTTAATGGAATGAGACGAGACCTTTGAAGAGGTTTTTGTTCTTAAAGCTCTTCTCTCTCAGTCTCTCTGATGGTTGTTGGGCTTCAGTCGGCTCCAGTAACAGCCCTAATTTGGGTTGAGGATCGTCATGTGCCTTCCCACACAGCCAATCAGATCCTCAGGCTCAGTGCAGCTGAAATCTTTTTGGGTCTACCGCTTGAATTTTTTGTTCCATAACCCTCAGGATCTTTGAAGAAAATAAAATTGTCTGTCTTACTCTGTCCAAACTCAGCAGTGATGACATTGCTTTGTGCAAGGCCTTGTTCATGCACCTCAACAATCGGACCACAAGAGAGGAAACTTTTTAGCTTTCAACATCAGGAGGTCATGATGATGTGAATACCTGACAGAAAATGACCTTGAATCCACATTTTTGTGCAGATTTTATCTTTTAAAGGCTGTGGTCTGAAACCTTTGATCAGCTGATGAACAGACTATTTACCTTTATTTGTCACTCACATTTTAGTCTCACTTCCATTTCTTCTTTTTACATTTTGAAACTCTACTTAGAACCTTTTTAAGATCCAACAGCGTAAAATTTAAAAAAAGTGCATTTTTCCAAACGGTCTTAATAGTTTGATCAGTAATGCATGTTACCTAAAAGGTGTCTTGTGACGTTTTCAACAAATAATCCATCGTTGTAGCGCTGTAAGCTCAGACTGCAGTTGCCTGTGACCATGAGTGTGTGTGTTTGTCAGTGAGGAGCAGGAGGGGAGCAGAGAGCTCTCAGTACAGAGAAGATCACGTCATCTAATACCGAGCCTCTTGTGGGGCTGTAGAAAACAAAACTAAAATGAGCCCTCAGCTAGCAGCCCTTTTATTAAGTCTTGATCTAATAAACCTAGTTTCAAGGGAGTAGTATGATGAGTGTAGTAAACAGTGACGTGGGGCGTTCCCGTGTGTGCATTAGTGTACGTGTTTGTGCCCAATTTTAGACTGTGTGTACAAAAATAAAATCAGCGTTGTTCGTGTTTTTTCGTCCTACTGGATCAAAAATGTACCAAACTGGGGGCCAAGTGGTCAAATAATGCAGCCCAGGTTTTCTCCCAGCTATTCTCTTCCCTCATGTAAATCTTCCACTCCCTCTCCCAGTTTTCTGCTCCTTAGACTGTCCTGTCCTCTCCAAATTAAAGAGTAAAAGTCCAAAACACAACTTTAAACAATATTTATCCACCAGGTTCCCAAGTACAATGCAAATTATATCTTCCCCCGATTTTAATAAAAACTTGATGCAAGTCAGTTAGAATTTTTTTCAACAATTGGAAGAGTGATTCTATAAATAACGGTACATTTCAGGTGTGCCAAAAAGTGAGGGAATCATGTGCTATTTTTGATTAATATTTTATCTGTTGGAATAGTATATGCCTTTAATGTACTAAATTCATTAGTAAGCATGCTTAATATATGATGAATTCTTAAATATTTAAATTGTAAAAAAGGAAATGGTTAATTATTTTGTCAACTGTGTTACGGACAAAAGTTGTGACTATTTTTTTAATATAAATTCAAATCACACTGAAGTTGAGAATTTGGGTTGAGCCATTAAAAAAAATTATATATATATTTATTTTTCTTTTGAAGGTGTAATCCCTTTTTGTCTCTCTATCCTGAAGTGTCTTATATCCCCAATAAAAAGTACTCACGAACGGCAGCTGTCAGTCATCGTAAAACGAAACTTATAACCTGGTTTTCAACACCGAATAACTAACGGAAAACCAACTCCTCCGAAAAAAAGGACTTGAACACAATGCAGCCGAACAACATCTTCATATCACCGCAGCGTAAAGATGTGAGAAACATGTCTACGAGGTGTAATACTTTTTTAAGTTTTACCACCTCTCATCTAAAATGCATTGGAGATGGAGATTTTGACCTTTACTGCAGCCAGTCTCCAGGGGTCAGCTTGGAAGCTTCAGTTAGAGCTGACTGTCATCGCGGCCAACCACCAACCATCCACTGCTCCATCCATTGGGACCATCCAGTGTTACAGGGCCCTCATCAGTAAACAGTACTGCTTGGATAGTCTTCTTTGTGTATTCTGGAGCCACTGTGACCATTTCTGCTGGTGAGCACTGGTCAGAAGAGGCCGATAGTATGTTCATGCATGACTGCAAACCTCTGGGGAATTCTTCACCTCAAGGTTGGCAGGACTCCAGAGGCACCAGCAGGTTCAAATACCTGTGTGCTGCTTTGTGAGGGCATTGTTGTAGCTCTCTCTTAATCTGATGAACATGAAATATCTATTATTTTTAAACCTTATACATGGCATTGCCCTATTTTTGCTTTGTCCTTTCTTTCCCACATTGAAACATGTGGCCTGCTTAATATTATGGAACTTCCTTCTGAAGTAGGTTTTCTTTAAAATTAGGCTCACCTGGCCTCACAGGTGCTTGAATTCGATTTCAGTGATCCAAAGAGTCCTGAGACACAATAACATTCATTTTTCTATCAATAATATCAATTCGAGAGGCTGCAGGAAGGTGCAGTGGTCAGAGCTGTGGCCCCATAGTAAGAAGATTTCTGATTCTGATGGAGTTCGCATGTTCTCTGGTTGCCAAACATTGATGCGAGGGTTCACAAAATGCCTTAAAAAATAAAAAACTATTTTTAATTGCTTATTTTATCCATATTTCAAGATAGAAAAATTAGCACTTTCTTCTAACTATTTTAATAAGAAAGCTTCAAAGAGCTTTTAAATAGTATGAACTGCGCAGCAATGTGCAGAAAGACTCTGGCTTTTAGGTCACTGACTGACTCACAAACCCAGCGAGCGTGTCACCCTCCCATATGTGTGTGTGTCATACACCTGCAGCTCTCACACCCACACACAGACTGTTCACACTCACAGGACATTAAAACATGCATCATACACTCTGCTTATCTCGGAAAACTGCTCCCACTATCTCTCTCCCTCCAGGTGATTTATGAGCACAGCTGCTCTACCTGCTTCCTCTTTTCCACAGAACTTCATTGTTCAGTGGGTTTACTGTTGCTGGGTGTTGGTGCTGGACACCTGTCGCATTTGGTTACACACAAATTCACTCCTCAACAGCCCTGCAGTCAACAGCAATGAGGAAGTGACAGAGAGAACTACAGCAGTAAGTTAGACAAACCCGACACATGATCTCGTGAAAACAGAAGAATGCTGCTCGGACTGATAATGTTTGACACATCGTGTTGTGTTTTCAACCTCAAAGAAATGCTCCTATTGAACTGACCTCTGTTGATCTCACTCTGGTTTCATAACTTATTGTCTTAGAATGATTCCCCTCTCTCTGTAAAACACCCTGTGTCTTCTTAAAGTGCTTAACAAATAACACTTTTCTGCCTTTTGTGGATGATAATCCAGACTAAGACAGTGAGTGTATTTTGTGCCTCTTTGTTTTCGGTCCTCTGGAGCAGCAGATTTTCTCAGTTAGGACTCAGTGTGTGTCATGTGAGCAGCTTTCTGTTGATGCAAAAGAGACTCTTCTTGGATTCTGGAGTTAAAGCACAGTTTCTTTTAACACCAGTAAATCCAAATGAAATACAACTAAAACGCCTTTACAGCCAGTAACATGAACTAAACAGTCTTTCACCAGTAACAGAAGTTCACCTGATTTACAGGCAGACAAATGATAGAAACTCAGGGTGTCTAAGCAACTCATTTCCTTGACACTTAACTCTTTTGCTATGGGTGTGTCATAGGTGACACAAAATGGCATGCAGAATTAAATTTACTGTAACTCCTCAACAATTTGGGCAAGAGAGAAAATTCAAATGGCTCCTAAGATTTACATATCCATTTTATATTGTGGGTTGATTTGAACCAGATAGGAAAAATTGATCATTCTTTTTACATATGAAATCTAGGGAGTTACACTAACATTTCACACATTTTTTTTGCAGTGATGGGTTTGTGAAAATACACAACGAAGTGCACATAACAAAAAAATCAGCACTTCCCCACTGAAACAAGCATCATCATGTTGACCTTTGTGTTCACTCTGAAGTTTCAACTCTGTGAAAACAATCTTCTTTTATTTGTAAATGCACTTTTTTATGGATGGGAATTGTTATAAAATAAAAAAACATGTATACTATACTTTAGTACATGTTATAAAAACATGTACACTTGTAAAAACATGTTTTTATAACATGTACTACAGTGTATGTAGTGTGTAATAAAAATATAAGTATCTAACACATTTCAAAATGTGATAACACTTTTGTACAAAGTTTGTTTTGGTGTTAACGTTATCTCTTTGCTACAACAGGGTATTAAGGCCGCATTAAAGGGGGTTTTTTTGCTTCATATTTTACTACGAGATTTAAGTCGAAATTAATTATTTTACTACGAGATTAAAGTCAAGAATGAGGTAATTTACTACGAGAATAAAGTGTGTAGACTACCAAAAAGCTGGGTTTGCTCAGTGAGCAGAAGATTTTAATGAATGTTTAATCTTACCTGCTAACTGCAGCACTCTCATCCTCGTTTCATTCTTCTGATTTGATTGTTTCCTCACCTACTTCTGATAAGACTTTACTTCGACTTTAATGTTGTAGTTAAATCATTAATTTCGACTTTATTCTTGTAGTAAAATAATTAATTTTGCCTTTATTGTCGTAGTAAAAAAAAAAAAGTGACTTTATTCTCGTAGTAAAATATGAAGCAAAAAAATAGTAATTCTTAATGTGGCCCTAATACTCCCTTGTACTTTGCAGTGTTAATTATTTTCCTTTTTTTAACAGGTTACTAAATTGACTGTATCTCAAAAGCATGTTATGTACAGACTCCAAATAAACTTCATGTGGTTCCAAAAGATGTTGTGCAACATCTACAAGTTTAACAGAAACATATAAGCAATTTTTTTGTTTTGAAATAAATGTGGGGAAAAAAATAAAGTTTATTACACTTTTAAGCAATCTTTTCTGGTAGTATTGCCACAAGTCGAAACATATGATTAAGTATTGGGATATAAGTGTTATACTGTTGTAAAGAAAATTGAATGCTCCAAAAGTAGCACTACAGTATGTAAAAAACTTGCTCAGTGAACTTGCAAAATGGTAGGTCTTAGGACTCAATCTTTCTCAGAAAACAGGCCAAACTGAGCAGAATTTAGAAGCAATGGGAGAACAATAGTTTGTCAGGCAACCAGAGAGACAACCACACATATTTTTACCGAAATAACATCTCTTCAATGGATAGTTAATAGTTCCCAACTTCTTGAGACTCAATGATTGGATGGTGACATCAAACAGAGGACAGACCCACATGTACCACAGAGAAGTTTAAACACACCAGGCACTCAATGTTTATGACTGCATTAAGGCTGGGCATGTACAGACAGTGAGATATAAAGACATAAACTTACGTCAATAAAGCATAAACCCTTCCAAACCAGAGACAAGCACACAGACCGCTTAGTCTGAGATCTGAGTCATAATAAAAGATCCAGAAAACTAAGTCCAGACAGAGGACTGCTCCAAATGTATCAGAATAGTGATGATTTAGTATTTCAGGATTGATAATAATCATAGCTAATGGTTTGATTATTATTCTGTAGTTTTACTGTGAACATGAAATTTGTTTCTGTGAATCATCATCAATCATTTAAATTTCCTCTTATTATTTACCCCCCATGTTGAGTCTTAAGTGTCGTATTTGGTCACAACGTTGCATCCAAGCCAACTTTTCCATGAGCTCCACAAAGTAAAAAGAGTTTCATCAGTTAATATGACTTATTTACAGTCATATCTAGTTAATAGATAGTGATACAGAAACACTTTTAATAACTCAGCCACAGACATCACCGGTGTATCAATGTAAATAGTGACCCTTTTAACTGGTGACTATCAGCCAACCATCACTTACAGTTGTGTCCGATAGGTTACGCCCCCCCCCCAGCAGAATTTCTGATTTTTTGGCCTTTTCTCAGAAAATATGAACGATAACACAAAATCATTTCTTTCACTCATGGTAAGTGGTTGGGTGTAAACTTTTAGGCACAACTGTATATGTTCAGCCGAAGCTCCACAGTTAGCACGGTCACTCTCTACACCAAAACACCGGTAGCTCTGTAACAGCTGTGATCCTGTCAATTCTCAGTAGAACTTGAGTCCACGGTGAAGTATAATTTCTGACAACCAATTGCAGAACAACCAGTCATTTTAATGCTTCTTAAAGTTTGTATAAAGCTTCAGGAGCAACTCATCTGAATGGAGCGACACGCTGCTTCCTTTGCCAAAATATGTCTGCATCTTTATGATGTCATAGGTTGTTAAGGGGTCTACAGGACCACTTATCATGAGTATTTGAAGAACCCTGATGTCTTTTGAACATATTAACTGTTCCTACAGTTCAATTTTGGATCCATATGACCCCCCTCAAGTGTTCCCCATAACACCAGAATGTACCACCAAATTAAAACAGCGACCCTTTCACATTTTCCTCATTAATCTGTATGCTTTCCTCGGTCATTTAGAGACAGCACTGTTAGATTAAGTCTCACAACCATCTCTAAAACCTAATCACAGGAGCTTTATTTCTTTGCAATTTCATACCACTGAACAATCAGATGCCCTCTATCACTGTATGTTCATCTTATAAGAGATGGAACAAGATACTTCAGAAGTTAATCCGTGTAATCCTGATATCTGGGCCTGGATGTTCTTCTAATTACTGCAGGAGCTTTACATCTGTGAGTGTGGACCAACATATGGTACTGAAGCTCTCTGTAAGTGCTGAGTGGACGCTTCGCTCTCATCATCAATCCTCTCGACAGCTTCAGAGAGGCCGGACCCCAGCGGCCTGATTATAAATCTACAGACAGAAATGACGCAGCTGTTACTATTATTATTACAGAGGCTCCCCCAATGCATCGCACGTGCCTCCTCCCACTGTGATGTAGGAAGGTAGAAGAGCTAAAAATAGCAGCACCCCCTCCATCCTCATCCCAACACACAAACACAACCCCTCCATCAGGACACCAGCAAAGGCAGCGTCAGGAAGAGATAAAAAAAATTAAAAAAATAAAAAACCCGGCTGCCTGAGGACAGATCAGCTTTGGCTCTTAAAAACGGTACAAGCATCACCGAAACTCAGCAGCTGACAGGCTGCTGGTTTCTGATGGCTAATAATAGAGCAGGCACGGCTTATAGGCCTCACAATGTGGAGGATGAGGAGGTCATCGCGTCAGATTGTACCACACATCTGGACGATAGGCATTTGAAGAGCTCGCTCGTATTTGCAGCATGTTTTCATCAGGGTGACAGAGGCGTTCAATCTGAAAATGATGTTTCAGATCAGGCTGACAGGATCAAAAAGTGATGGGTTTAAGACTGCAGTGTTTTCATCAACAGACGCACCAGTTAGGTCGGCTCTGGACTTAAAACCATCACAGCTGAATGAAAGCAAACAATGTCATAATAACACAAAGCGTCATCGCTAGCATCAGTTTATTAGACAGGAGTCAGAACAACTCAAACTAGAGCCTCGAGATTCGTTTTCAACTCCAAAACACATCGAAATCAACATCAAACAAACCTTTTTTAGCTATCTTGAACTTCACTGAATACATCAAACAATTTGAATACATATTTGAATGATCATTGATCTCTAAAAACAAGATGCAAATTCGCTTTTTTGACACATCAGGTAACCCAAACTCTAACACCATAGGAGTAAACAGGTAAAACAAACCCAGGACTCTCACTCGAGAGACTAAAGTCTTTCACCCTGTAAAACTGGAAATTAAAAAATCAATTACTCAACCTTCCAAACAGAATCAAACTGACATTTTCAATGATCATTTAAGTGTTTACTTCAGCAGATATCTTATATGACTGGAGATAAGATGAAAACACAAGCCAGAATATAAACAGAAATGATGCACTGACTTCATTTTATACCACATTAGTCCAGTAAACTATCAGCTCATGTTAACAATGTTTCCTTTTTCTTTTTAATCAAATTACACATGTTAATTGGACAAAAACAGTAATAATAATTTCTCAAATTTAATTACCAACAAGTAGGAACATTCTGACAAGCAGGCAGGGGTATTTGGTTGCTGTTGGGCACAAAAGAAGAAGAACAACCAGTTTCAGTACAGACAACATTACCGGTGTGGACTGCAATTTGCGGAAAATTTGCCGCAAGAGGAAGAATAAACTCTGTGAATGTTAAGAGCTTTGGGAAAAGTTGTCATCAAAATAGAGCCATATTGAAGAAACAAAGAAGTAGTAGCAACCAAGAGCATTACCCTAACACATTACTAGTGTTGCATTACAAGTTTTCTGTTCTTTAGTAACAGGTTGTGGGTCATTGGCTCGTTTCACAAAACTCACGTGTTTTTGACCACAAATCTGAGAAAATGAGCTTTGATTCCTTTATGGCCCTCGTCTCTGAAGCTCCATCCTTTGATCCTTTCCATGATCTTTATTGCCTTCTCTCACAATTGCAGCACATACCCAGTTTGAGTGTAAACTGCCTGGACTTTTCCAACTGGCAACCCCTACCACTGTCTCTCTGTCGTCTCTTCTCATAATCTTTGCTGCTCTCTCATCCAAAGAGAGCACTGCTGCCAGCTGCAGGGATCAGTTCATCAGAACGCTAGTTTACAAGCCTGCTATTGATGGACAAGCTTCACCAGACCCTCTGCCACATCATCTACCAAGTCATTAATGATCAAAATCAGTAAGTTAACAGCCCATTATCCTGTTTCCAGGCAGCTAACAGTGTCTGTAACAGGATCCTGAGTCTATTGCCCAGTCATATCCCCACCTGTCCTGTGTGATGTGATCTCTACACAGAACCACTGTCTGATCCACAATGTCAGGGACGCAAGTCTGACCATGGACAGATAGACGTCTGCTGAGTTTGGGGGCCCAGTTGCTGGATAAAGACTTAAACGTGGCGAATTCGAGAAGCAGCACAATGGAGAGAGCGTGGATAATACTTTAGTTAATATTTGGATTATGATAAGTCGTTATGGTCCGATACAGCCGTCTCACACCTCCACCATTATTTGAAATGATAGTCATCGATTTTATGTCATGTCTTTGATGCATCCACTTGCTTGTGCTTGTGCATGAAGTGTACCATGTGCTGAAGCCAAAGGGATGTGCCGTGCATGAGCATAGCGTTGAGGCTTTAGGGTTGAAGCGCACTTGGTAGGGGTGTATTGATGCAACATTTTCACTTCCTACATCTACTAGAATGAGAAATGTGCACATAAATGTGACTTTTTGTTTATTTACTCATTTGCGTACATATGTACTGTTTTTCTTGTTGTTTGCTTACCTATTTATTTAATTATTTTACGGTTCCCAAGAATGATCAAAGTACCATACACTGTACTTACTGTAATTTGTACTGTAGAAGATCACGAGGGAAGGATGGATGTTGCCAACCGGGGGGTGGGGGGTGGGGGGTGGGGTTATTTATTTAACTATCCAGTGTATTCAATTACAGATCCATTGATAATGTATACATATTTTCAGTTTTGACATTGACATGTATGAATCTGTCAAAGGGAAACTCTTTTCATTGTGCCTCTGTTACTACTTTGTGTCAAGCCCTTCTCTTTTTTGAAATAAATAAAAATAATTGATCGCAAAAAAAAACAACATTTTCACTTCCTATACGATACCGATATTGCAGTCTTGAGCACTGGTCAATACCAATCCATTACTTTATCAGCATGAATAATGAGACATTCAGCTCTATTTTTAGGTCTTCAAGGCTTGAATAACCTTCGAGGGGATGTTCAGAGTGTAAATGTATTAAACTTCCCCAGTTCCATGCCATCACGGGGAACTGACAAAATTTGCACTCAGCTGCAAAGTCTTTTTCTGATTTTAACTGGAACAACTGCCACTACTGGCCAACATCACCAGTACTCCTTACTGCTTTTAGTACCTTAGCACAATCTGTTGCTGTGATCACTCTGCTGCTGGGGCAAAGTCTGGAATGGGCTACTTGTATCAGAGTGCTTAGATGCAGGCCAATGGGACCAGGACACCCCTAGCGCTTGGGCACAGTACAGATGGCCAGTGTGACCGTCCCCATTAGTCTGAAAGGGATCAGACCAAATATCAACATACCAATCAACCATCGTCCCATTCGATAAAAGTATCGATATGTGGGGGATAAAGATTGAAATTTTGATTAAACAAACAAGTCCCTTTTGATAGCTTTTCCTGCCGATGACGCTGATGACACTGATGACAAGAATGAGGGTTTGAATAATTACTGACCTCAGAAGAAGTTAACTGCAGAAGAGCAGCGTTAAAAAGAAACTACAGATATGTACAAGTCAATCGTGTATCAAAAAGAGCTAGAGCTGTTGCAGCGCTTGATGCTCCGACAGAAGACACACTGAATGCTACAGTCTCACTCACTTGTGCTTGGAGGACTGTGTGTACAACATGAGTTACTGCCTATTTTACTGAAAACAAAGGGGAATGCTTTCCTCATATGCTGTAAACAAGCATGATGTACAAGACTTACAGTGACACACATGTAGAAGATGTTTAACTTAAGGGTATAGAGCGATGATAGAGCAGGCTGTAAAGAGCTACAACTACTGTCACTGGTACAGTCACACGGGTTCACATAAAAAACAAGATCTTTAAAGTCTGAGTATAAAATGTGAAAGGGTTTATACACATTCAATTGTTTTAAGGATGTATACTTAATATTGGAATAAAAGATTAATACTGTATATGTGAATTTTCAAACCTTCATTCTCTTTACTGCCTGTGTTGGCCTAACTTTTTAAAAGAAGTAAAGATTTTTGATCCCAACCTGTTTTTTTTCCGACTGGTTACATGTCAAATAAAATTAAACTGAGTAGTAGCTCCAACCTTTAATCACTATCATGCTTCGTACCACCTTCAACATCTTCTGTTGTCATTTCCATTTCCTGTTCTTTATTTACCTTATTGTTTTACACTGATTACTGACACTAGACTGGCCGGTGGTCCGTTTTCATGTTGGTTGTTTTGTTATTGGGTAAAAAAGTTATTTGAAATGCTTTTTTTTTTTTATCCGTTGGCAGATTTTTTGACTTGTTGCAAGCAAATCAGATGTCATTTTCGTCTTTGAATAATTTGAATTAAAACCTTTTTCTGGACTGGTCAGCTGAATGTGGCTCATATCAAGAATAAGAAGACAATTTTTACTATAAATAAGACAAAAACACTTGCATAGATTTCACTTTTTGAAGTGTAAAACATGAATGAGCTCATGTTCAATCGCTCATTGAATTTGTTCAGGCTCAACACTGTAGTTTGGGTCAAACATAACAAAGCTGACACAACAAATTTTGGAAAAATAATGAAGCAGAAAATGACCCTGCCTGAAATTTCGTGATTTTATATTAGTTTAAATTTTCCAACATGATTTGGCGATCCCCTGGAAATCATCTCACGACCCTCATTGAGGTCAGGACCCCAAGGTTGAGATTCTCTCCATATTATCTGAGGGACAGCTGCCCATCAGCAGTATCATCATATCCTGCGGGAAAACAGTCTGTTTACATGAAGAGATGCTCCAGTCAAACACCAACAGAGTGGTGTTTGCTGGCTGAGTGTTGTCCACAGGTGGAGCTTGTGGTGGTTTGGGGAATCATTTAATCACGTGTTATTTATCATGTGAAGAGATTACATCAGTCAGGCCTCTCACATTAGATGCAGCTCTTTATGATAATAAAATCAAACTTCCCTGTCCTCAGCACAACAGGCCTTTTATAGCATGAACCTGATTACACAACAGTTGTTTATCCTTCACAACAACCTGTTTGACAGTATGCACATATTCAGAGATGAGGATCACATCATGAACATCATCATCCTCATCATCTCCTCCCGTGTGAGCTCACTGCGGTGTGTTTGCATCGTCTGACGGGAACATTAGCAGACACAGACCGGTGTTAGGAGCCTGAGCACCGGCTGCGGATCCGTCTGAACCGACGCCCGTCTGCTTGAAAACAGCGTAACACGACCACCCTGCTCGTCCTTATGTAATCCGAGTGTCAGGTGTGTGCATGCTTACCGGTCCCCTCCTCTTCAGGGAGATGTTCTTCCACAGCAGGAGGTGGAGCTGGTGCATGAAGCCCATGTTTGCCTCCTGCTTCTGCTTCTCTGTGTCCTAAATGTAGCAGACCGGCGGCGGTGGCCTGTGACTGCATGGAAATAACCGGGGAATATCTATCCCGTCCCCGAGCATCCCGTCCGAGCCCGTCACGCTGCTCACAAGTGTCCACACTAAGATGAAACAGTGATATTTCAGGAGACTTTTCTCTCAGGTGGCCGCAGAGAGGAATGCTAACGTAGCTGTGCCCGGTGCTGAAAGTCGTAGTGGGACTGTCATCATCCGTGTGTCGGTGCAGGAACACCGGCTGTACAGCTCCAGAGTTACAGCAGGAACCACAGGCAACAGCTCCACCGACCGACGGTAAGTTCACAGAGGACACACACACTCAACATCCGGGTTCCCCTTCAAAACAAAAGAACCACTCAATGTTATTTAGAGCCAACTGGATGTGACCGGAATTAACTTAAACACTGTCTTAAACTTAACCCTAATGTTGTCTTTGAGTCAATTTAACCCCATTTGAAAAGTTAATTTGTTATAATTTTAGTCTTTTTTCATAGAAGTGCTTTAAAATCACATGGATAGTTCCATGCAATGCTATGTCAAATTCGTTATGACTATGATTGTTAAATGTACGTTTTATATAAGTTTATAGCATTTTTTCGCCATTAAAAAATTAAATTTCAAAACAAAGTCCTAATATCACTTTGACAACCTGCCTGTGATAATAAACCAATTTATGCACCTTTGATTTAAAAAAAAAAGAAAGAAAAAGAAAAACAGAATTGTTGCTTAAAAAGAGGAATAGGCTACTGTCATGTAAATAGTGGTGAAAAGAGTACTGAAAATCTGTACTCAAGTACAAGTACTGTTACATTGCTAAAATATTACTCATTCACAAGTAAAAGTACTGGTGTTAGAAAAATACTTAAGTAAAAGTACAGAGTATTTGTCAAAAAAACTACTCAGATTATTAGTAACTTTTGACTGGTGATGTCACTGTCACCTCTCCAGATAGGGCTCTAAATTTTGTATTTTGCTTTAATAGTTAAAACGCTGACAATCATAATCATTAATAACTCATAGGATAGTAAACAAGTGTTCTTAGCTCATTTTCATTGGTTGCTTTTTGTCTTTCTTTTTCTCATTTTAAGTTTTTATTTCCTTATTCAGCAAAGGTCTCAGGCAGACAGAGAAACAAAATTAGATGAGGTGCAGTGGCTGCCACGACTATTGATAGAATATCCATGAATACATTTTTAACTGGTTAAATTCTTAACACACAATCAATTAGCGATCAATCATTAATATCTCATTCACGTTTTTTGTTTTTTTGTTTGTTTTTCATCTATATGTTCTGGTTTTCCTCGGCTTGTTTGCTATCAAATCACCTTACTGGCTACAAAAATGCAGATAAGGGGTTAAAATATTAATGAAAATTGTACTCAGTACTCAACTATGATTTTTAAAGTAACTCAGTAGATTACATGGCATAACTATTACTTAAGTACAAGTAAAAGTACAGACTTGAAAATCTACTCATAAAAGTACAAGTACCCCAAAACACTACTTAATTACAGTAATCTGAGTATTTGTAATTAATTACATAGCATAGTATTGCATTTTCCTGCCATCAGAGAAATTTTAAATAATTTCAAAACAATATCCTGCTATCACTTTGACCTGTCTGTGATATGTAATACTCCAATTTATGCACCTTTGACAATAACCTTCGTGCGAAAATAAATAAATAAATCAGACTTTCTGCTTTTTTTCCATTCAAAGAAATGGTATACTGTTATGTAAATAAGGTCTATCAAACTATCCATCACAAAAATTGTTGTTAAATGTATGTAAATTTGAACAGCTACCTTAAATACAGCACAACTACAACAACCCATTGCCACAATAATTTCTCTGCTTTTTGTCCATTTTTACACTTTTAACTTATTTTTTTGCCACTTTTTGACCATTTTTCAGATGAAAGTGACTATTTTCCCAGTTTAATCTTAAGCATCTTGCCATTTTTGTTGACTTACTTTGACCATTTTTACTGTTCCCTCCAAAAATTGCCTATTTTTTTGCTGTTTCTGTCCAGTTTTGACACGTAACACTTCTTATTTGCCATCATTGGACCATTTTTTGCAGCAAACTGACTTTTTTTCCAAGTTTAATCCAAACCTTCTTGGCACTTTTTTTTCTTTTTTTTCTACTTAAGCCATCTTTACCACTGTTCACTGTTTTTGTAAGTTTTCTCACTATTTTATGCAACTGAATTTTTTTTTCTTGTTCCCTCCAAAATTTTTCCAACTGATTTATGTTGCTTTTTGGCAAATGAAGTCACTTTTCTTTTTTCTTTTTCTTTTTTTTTCAATTTTTTGGCCTTTTTTTGCGACAAACATGTGATCCCTCATTACTGAACCGTTTTAGTGTATCTGTTCAAAAGTTTATTTCATTGTTACACAGATGTACATGGTTCTGCTTTGTTTTTTTCTTTTAATTTATGTTCAAACTTTTTGTCAGAGTTTTTTTTTTTTTTAAAGAAATACAGTTTTCCTATATATATATATATATATATATATATATATATATATATATATATATATATAAGAGTAAAAAAAAAAAAAGGAAAAATAATTTAACAGTGTAAATCATGATGACACTGCCACCCTGTGGCTGGGAAGTGACACTGACAGCAGAGACTCTTGTCAGTTAATTAGGTATACAGGCCTAAACCGGTACCTCAGGATGAGCTTGTTTTTTTTTTTCTTTTTTTCAGATTCTCTCCCCAGAGATGTTTGAAAAGGATTCCTGTTTTTATTTCCAGCTTGAACATTGCTTACTATGTAAATTTTCCTCTAGAGTGCTGCAGTCATCAAACATACAGTTGTGCCCAAAAGTTTACACCCTCCCACAGAATTTCTGATTTTTGTAGCCTTCTCTAAGAAAATATGAATGATAACCTAAAAACCTTTCTATCACTTATGGTTAGTGGTTGGGTGAAGACATCATTACTAAGTGCATACATAGATACATTTAAGTAGACACCTCATTGTGTACTGGAGCATGATGCAGTGCTACTGCCATATTATGTGGGTCTCCTCTAGCACCCGTCCAAACCACAGTCAACGAAGAGCAAGCAACTTTTTCTAAATTTTGAGCAGCCTATGGTTACAAGACCAGGCACAGCACTGAAGAAAACATTTCTAATAGTATAACTGAAATATAAATAAATGATACCTTTGCTCCTGTAGACAGCGTCAGTCAATTGGCTGTCTACTTAAATAATGTTTATAATGTTGCATAAGTTAGGAATCTCATTATTACAGTTTGACGTTTTAGGGGGCCCCAAAAGGCACCTTGCATAGGACCTCCACAAACCTAGAAACAGCCCTGTTGTCGATAAGCTACATGATCCAGACGCTCGCAATGACTCTCTGAAGGACCTACCTGTCAGGCAGGACATGAACCACAACAGGACAGATCTGGAGATGCTGAGTTCAGAGGGTGTGGAGAGGGGAATCTGACAGATCAAAATGTCAAAGGGCAGCAGACACACTTTTTTGCAATTGTAATATTGAGGAAAAATATTCACAACTAGACTATTAGTGCAGATCATTCAGCTCCAGTTCCATTTTTCTGTAAATGTTCTATTTTTTACTGTGTGACATCTGAGGCAAACAAACAGGTGAAGTGTGAATATATATTTGCAATCCTTGTGAAAGTGTGGTTTTTTTTTTTTTTTGCAAATGTAAATAAAAGGTTAATCATATAGAAAATAAAGCAGCAGTGCTGTTTTCATTTTGAGTGGAAGATTTAATGTTTGTTTTACATTTTCACATTTTAAGCCCTAAAAACACTTTTTTAATGCAAATATTTAAAAAAAAACACTTCTCACAGGTTCAAATGTGACATTTTATTAAATTCCTGGTAGTTGGCTTTACCAGTGTCCATGGTGATTCATGTAAATGTACATCTATATTTTTGAAGTATCACAACAGTACAACTGGATTCAGTTCAGACAACAGTATGTGAAACTAAAAGTCAGAATAACTGAAGACCCATCATCAGAATAATTTTTTAACCATTGTTCAAAATCAGATTCCATTTCCTTCTGAACAATTTGATCTGAATATACACTGACAGATAAAACTTCCTGTCTCCATGCTGTATCTGTTAAAACTTGATGTAGAGTACATTATAAAAATTATTAGTTCATAAAAGTCTTTGTGATACATTAAAAAAAGAAAATCAAGGTAAAGTGGAGACACCATTTGATTTGTGATGTAAATGATAATCAGTATCAAACCCAAAACAGCTCAACATGTACTGTAGAGTAGTGTTTCTCAACCTTGGGTTGTGACCCCACATTGGGTCACCTAGACTCCGAATGGGGTCCCCCGGAATGTCAAGTAATTGATATGAAAAACAAAAACTGATGAAAATGTTTTCCCAAGGAGTGAATATTCTTTATGAAATTAAACACAACACACTGAACCGCTGTATTCTGTGTTTTAGTATTTTAAGCATTTTATGATGAAGTACTCCATGACTTAAGCATTTTATAGGTAAGTACTATAGCATTTTAAGTATTTCATTAAGTATTTTAGTATTTCTGTTTCTGATTATTATATTTTTTTTTACCATTTAGGTGTTTTAGAATTTTATTATGAAATATTTCAGTATTTTTTGCATTTAATTATTCAGTATTGAAACATTCTCATTTCAGTCTTTTCTCTTTCTTTTTCAGTATTTTAGCATCCAAGCAGTTTCTTTTTTCATTTTTGCTGGATTGAGTATTTTAGCATCTTTGTCAGGAGAATTCATTTTCAGTGCAATACTGAACTTTGTGCAGTCAGTTTCTTATCTTTTTCTGCAGTTGAATGTTTACTGCTCTTTGTGCCTGTTGCTGTTCCTTGGGGATGAATACAGTTTTTTGAATTTGAAAGTTCACTTAGAATAAAGTTTATATCCTGATCAGGAAAAATAAAATCGTCACTTAGAGCACTAATCTCTGCTACAACACAGTACAGAAAAAAAATAAAAATTATGTCAAAAAACAGAAAAAGTCTCTGGGGCTCCCACAAATTTGTGATGTCAAAAAGGGGTCACAGCCCAAAAAGGTGAGAACCACTGCTGCAGAGCATGACAGAGGAATCGCTCTGAACCCTCCCGTTTACCTGAGATCAACAAACTCAACACAGCCGTCCCAACTTAACCACACACCAGGATGCAGAGGCTGAGTGAACCTGGTCTGGACTCTGTGGAGGAGAGTCATGGTGTCAGAGACTCTGTAGTAAGACAGAGTACCAGCATCATGATCCAGGTAAACTCCCATTCTAGAGGATGGAGAGCCTGAGATAGAAGTATCAGCGCAGTTATGTTTGAATGTGTGCCCAAGACTAGAACAAATTAATGACCAAGATTTGTTATTGTTACCAAATTTACTGTCCTTGCCGCCTCCTTTCCTGTTCATATCTTTGTATGCTAGTGCTAAATCAACCCGCCCACTCCACTCCACCTCCAGGTAACATCGTCCAGTCAGACCCTCATTACTCAGGACCTGCCCCAAGAAATCAAACCTGTCTGGGTGATCTGCATATGCCTGCTCTTTTGAAATTCTCTTCACCTTTCTGTTCCCATCTCCCAATAACAACCATTTCTGGGCCGTATTTAGATCCAGTGTAATGTTTTTAGCGTATCTCAGAAAGTGAGCTCTGGTTGTGGACTCTGCTGGAGGAAGAGGTAAAACTTCCACCTCAGTCACTGCTGATGAGATCCTGACGGAGTTTTCCTCCAGAACAGCCTCCACTTTCTCCTTGAGCTCTGACACAGCTGCTGTCACAACCTTAAAGGAGCTCAGAGGACAGACATCAATGTTGGGACAGTATAAGTCAGATGGACTCAGACATGACAGTGAGGGGTAGTTGTTGAGGAAATGGAGGTGATCCTCTGAGTGGGACAGCTTCTCCAGCTCAGCATCTTTCCTCCTCAGATCAGTGACCTCCTGCTGCAGCTTCCCCTCCAGCTCCGTGGCTTCTTTCACTTGACGTTTCTGCTGGGATCTGATCTCCTGCGTGACTTCAGAGCGTCTTTTCTCAATGAGACGGATGAGCCGAGTGAGGCTCTTCTCGCTGTCTCTCACAGCTTCATCAGCAGAGAGGTTGAAGGCCTCCACCCTCTGCTGGAGCAGCTTCACGTCCCTCTCTCTGTCTTGGACTTTCTGCTGGATTTTCTGCCGACTCAGCCCGAGCTCAGTCTGCTTCTCAGCTCTCTCTGCTGCAGCAGACACCATGTGGTGGCCTTTGTGGTCATCCATGGAGCAGAGATAACAGATGCACTTGTGATCGGTGCGGCAGTAAATCTTCATCACCTCGTCGTGGCGAGAGCAGACACTGTCCTGAAGCTTGAACGTGGCTTCAACTAGTTTGTGTTTCTTCAACACAGCCACAGTGTAATGAGGCTGGAGGTGTTGATCACAGTAAGAGGCCATACACGCCAGACAGGACTTAAGAGCTTTCAACTTCTCACCAGAGCAGAAATCACAGGCCACGTCTTCAGCTCCAGCGTGAGGATGAGGATCAGGTGAAGCAGCGGGAGCCTCCACCTTCTTCACTTCCTCCACCAGCTCTGCTAACATGGTATTTTTCACCAGGACAGGCCTCTGTGGGAAAGTCTGCCTGCACTGAGGGCAGCTGGCTGTTTCCTTCTCTCTCTCCTCATCCCAGCAGTCGTTGATACAGCTCATACAGTAGCTGTGCCCACAGGGAATAGTCACAGGATCCTTCAGAAGATCCAAGCAGATTGAACAGCTCAGTTTTCCTTCACCCAGCTCAATCACTTGCTGCGCCATTTCTCCACTAAACAGACGGTGAATGTGGTAAAGTTTCACTTTCTCTTCCTGATAAACTCTGAGCTCACAGTCTCTGTTTACTCACTGATCTACAGAGCATGTGCCAACCTGCTTCGACCTTTCATAACACGCTGTTCACACCCATCCATGAAGTGACAGATCTGCAAAAGGGGAGGGGAGTAGATGTCTTAGCTGAACGTGCTGTGAGAGGAGGAGCCAACCAGGAAATAAAGTCTGTGACGGTTTTAAGGTTGAGTTTCATACACAGCAAAAATCACAGCGTATATTTTGCTCTAAGTGTACATTTAACACCCATTTCTGTGCATATATAACATATATAAAAACATATGTACACAACACTTTCAAAAGAGTGAAATATAAACCCCAAATTAAGAGTTACATGTGAACATTTTGAGAGTACAAATGTACCCTTTTACTTGTACTTTTGGACACTCTTTTAGTGATTCCCAACACCTGCAGCGTAAACCTAGAACCCCCTGGGAATAAAACAATGTACAATGTACCAAATCAGTGCTTAACTGTCATCTGTAGCACTTTGTGTTGAGGAATTTTCTGGAAGCTTGACCTCTTGAAGAAGAAAACTCAGGAGACTCTGATGACTTAAGTTGAAAAAGTTTATGAAGCTCGATCGAGGAGAAGTGACAGACAGTACACTTGGATGCTCAGTGTAGTGCAGAGTCAATTCTGCCAGACCTCTCTGTGTATTCAGTATTTATCATTTCTGATGTTTATGTCTATTTAGGAGACCAATGAGTTCAGCTTAGGATGTCCCTCTCATCCTGATACAAGCGAAACAGTCCTCACTTTGGAAGAATACAGGAATGTGTGTATCTAAGGCCAAATACAAGGCTGTGACTATGTTTGAGACATAAAGAGGAAATTAAGGTCATAATTGTGTAGAATAATAATGAATTAGGAAAATTCCATGACACTTTGCAGGACTAATTATTTAATATTTAATATTTAAGGAGTGTAGACTGTTCTTCACAGTCTGCACCATGAAGCATAAACGGCTAATCTACACCATGAGGTGTAAACAGTCTTTCTGCATCACAGAATGTTACCAGTCAATGTTTACCACCATATTTCGACAACTTGTGTCATCTGTGTGATTGACCCATGTACAGCAGGCTCTCATCCCCACTGTGTGCCCTCCTCCCTCATGGTTGCAGGGTTCAGTAAGGAATTAAATTCAGCTTAACTATATTGTTCTTTTTTTTTTAAACTTTCTACACATTGTCAACACATAAAGAGGTGTGTTCCTTTTGGAAGTTTCATGGTTTTAAAAAATCACTAGAAAAACAAAACTAGAGATGTTGCTGTGGAGGAGTGGTGATATGAGGCTTGATTCAACCAATGAGAAGATGCAGCAACCTGATGACCAATCAGGTTGCTGCACCTTCAATCAAAACCTAAACTCACATGTGGCTGGTAAAGTTTCAATCAGCAGTTGGACTCTCATGGAGTCCTTCATCCCAAAATGAACACTTCAAAAACTCTACACCAGCATTGTACTTAAAGACAACACCAGAGAGAGTTTCTGCTGCAGCCTGAGAAGTGAACTTAGAGCCCATTTGACACCAAAGTGTATAAAATTTTACTCTGGTCATCAAAACTCTGGGATTTTAACACTTTGGCATTTGGTGTGTATCAGGAAGAAAAGACTTATACACACCTCTATCAATCTAGCGTGGCAATTGGCACAGATTTGGATGCAAAAACAAGATTACTGCAACATTCACGTGTGATTTATAAAACATCACACAAGGGCCAATCACAACATACAGTAGGCCCAATAAATTTAGATAAATCTGGCGGCTGAAAACAATTAAAATTCAAATAACACCTCCCTAATTATTCACCGTTCAGCCCCCCTAACCCACAGAGTTCTTTGACATGGAGGGACGCTTTACCGTAAAAAGGAGACTTCTCTATGCTGGAGATCAACACCAAAGCAACAGAGGTAGAGAGAAAAGAAGCTGTGTTGTTTGTGCAGCCAGGAACGGGACGTTAACAGAGTCAGAAAAACCACATCTGCGAGGAAATCACTGCTGCCATCATTAGCGTGGCTGTGACAAACCAAACAATAATAGACTGTAAAACATTTAATTTATATTTCCATATATTTATATGATATTTCTTATTATACTTTCATGAATCAATCTGTGGTATCTTAGAAGTCCTGATGACAATAAAAATTGCAGTTCAGGTACCAAAACATGGAAAGATAGCTGTTAAAATGTTTGTCAGCTCTAGAAGTAGCTACAGTCAGACTCCAGGTTGAACGTGTCACAGACTGAGGAGTGAGTGGAGCACTTGCCAGGTCTGTGTCAGTTTCTGGCAGAGGTGGCAGAGGAACAGACAAACTTGCACCATCTCTGATGCATATAATTAAATGTCTTCTTAAATGCAGGATGGCAAACTGGTTAGTCTACAAACTGATTTCTTTGCTCTATTTGTGGTCATTTTGTAGCCTGGCTAAGAAGGGAGTCACTCATGCGCAATTACCCACAGGTAGACTGAAGCAGTATGGTTATTTGTACGACCAAGTGAGACAACTGGTGGTGATCATATGTAAATGAATTGCTTTTGTTATTAAAGAGGTTCACTTTTTCCACACACAGTTCATATTCATATAATGAAACAGGTCAGGAGTGAATCTCTACATGGAAGATCCTGTGATCCAGACACCTGTCTACTGTCAGTGTGTGATCCTTCATGATTGAACTGTTTTTAGTGTATCTGTTTAAAAGTTTAATCCATTATTACACATGTGCACATTGTTCTGCTTTGTTTCTTCTTTTAAGATAATTTCAACCCTTGTGTCTACAGAGCCCCTAAAGAGACAAGAAAAGGTAAAAAAAAAAAAAAATTTCATGTGAGCACTTGAAACTTTTACGTGCTCACCTGAAACTTTTCTGGTGCTCACCTAAAAGTTTTAGATGACATTTTGTGTACATCCAACGATAGCCACAGAGCTGGCCAAATGTTTGAAGCTGTCCCTCTACAAAAATCAAACACACGATCCAAAGCGGTGAATCCTTTACGTCGAAACAGATGTGGTGTTGCAGGTGATAATACGCATGCACTAACTCTTGTATTGTCACTTTGTAGAGAAGAAAACTGTCAGGTGTGCATCTGAAGCATTTCTGGTGCGCACTATGGTTTCAGGTGCGCACCTAAAAGTTTCAAGTGCGCACGCGAAAGATTTAAGTGCTCACGTGAAATTATTATTCTTTTTTTTACCTTTTCTTGTCTCTTTAGGGGCTCCGTATGTTTCTCTCATGCAACGCTTTTTTTTTTTTTTTTGTACATTAAAAAAAAAAGCAGTAATTACCTTTTTTTTTTAATTGGTTTCTGTTTTTTAGATTATCCCCCTAAAAAAACCCCCAAAGGATTCATCAATGTAAATACATGATTACACTGCTACCTAGTGGTGGAAAAGTGACACTGACAGCAGAGACTTGTCACATGCCTTGGATGAGCTTTGGTTTCCCCTTTCACACTCTCTGTGCAGAGGAATTTGAAAAGAATTCCTTCTTTCATTTCCAGCCTGAACATTTCTCAACTGCTGTAACTTTTCCTCTGGAGTCCTGCAGTCATCAAACTCTTCTCTTTAAAGAGGAAGGTTTGTTTCTCAGTGTGCAGTGGTGTGAGGTACCTCTCATTTCTGAGTGTTTAGGTCAGAGGGGATCATGAACCTGACCCTCATATGAAGAACTTATCAACATAGATCCAGGGACCTAAAATGAAAGCAAGTTTCTTCTGTAAACGCTGCCAAAACTTTGTCAGAGCAGCATGTGTGTAGCAGAAATCAGTGAAAGGAAAAGTGTGTTTGGACTGACTTGCTATTGGAAAGAGTTGTGACTGGCTGATGATAAATATGATTCAATTACTTATGAACTCCAGCATGAGCTAATATAAGGCATTAATTTCTATTTCAGGGAACTCTAGGGAATGAATATGTAGGGAAGGATAATAAATGGTAACCAGATGGTTGTGGAGTGAGGAGGAGTTTTTAGTGGTAACTAACAGGTTTCTTTACACGCTTTCTTTCAGTTAAGACTAAATGTTAATTTAAGATTTCTAAATTTTAAGCAAAAATTTCTTAATCTTAATCATAGATTTCTAAATATTTAGCTCAGATTTCTAAACACTAAATCAAGAGTTCTAAATTTCTAAATATTTGGCTAATATGCAAATTCACACTCCTGCACACCGCTAAGTAATTTAAAAATCTTTGCTTAAGATTTAGAAATCTTAGCTAAGTATTTAGAATACAAAGTAAATGTTTGGAAAAGTAGCTAAATATTTAGAATCAGGACATTTATTTATAACATTAATGTATAACATTTAACATTTTTAGAAAACATTCAATATTCGACAAATATGTTTCGCAACTATTTCTCTAAATCTGCATAAAAGGAATGGTGGAGAAATTATTTTGTTAGTTGTAGTTGAGCAACTTTACAATCAACGCCTCATACACTCCCAAGTATCCAGCTGGATGTACTCAAAGATTCTCTAGTATTCTAATGTTTCTCTCTCCACAGCCAGTAGTGCTGCTGCCAGAGTTTGTTTTGATAGCTTATAGATAATTAGTCACATTTTGTCCTGTTGAATTCAGTCAAATAAAAAGAAAAAACTCTTCCTGTGGACACTAGGCTGTTTTAAATCTCTGGTTTTGGATAAAACTGCTGCAGACACAATAGAAGGACAGTGTTTCACTTTTACCATGGTCCCTAAATGCACCTGCAGTGGTAAGCACTATGACTGGATAGACAGTTTACTGCACTGTTGTACATCTTTGATGAAAAATGTTAAGTGTTAAATATTAAAAATGATACCAGTTCAGGAGCTGGTTGTGGTTTTGACACTTACACACACCCTCAGGGCTTAAACTCATGACCGAAAATGAGTGAGATGCAGAAGGCGAGAACTTGTACCTACAGCTCAACACTGGGTAAACTGACTCAGCATGTCACAGCCCTGCTTGTTCATTGTGAGCCCAGAGGTTTTAGTTGGATTTGGTTTCTCTTTATTTAAACAACAAACAACCAACAAAGCTAAAAGGCTTTACTCAGTGTGACAAACTATGTTTTAACTTTGAGTCGTTATGTGTAACTAAAATGAAAGAATTCAAAGTACTGAACTCTTTATTTCAATACAGTTTAAGTGGCAAGTGCTGTTGTCTCACAGGGAGAAGGTTCTTTCTTTAATTTCCCGGCTGTATAATCAGTGGACGCCATGACAGTCGACTCTAACTGAGGTCTCCATAAAAACTGGTCCCCCTGGTGGCTGGGTGCAGTATGGGTCAAAATCTCTGTCTCTTAATTAATTCTAGGTGAGAGGTGGTAAAACTCTGAAAATGTATTGCACCTCTTAGAAATGTTTCTCACATCCTTACACTGCATTGATATCATATGAAGATGTTATTTGGCTGTATTGTGTCCTCTTTTTCGAGGAGTTGTTAGCGGGGATGAAGCGGATTTGATTATCTGGAGCGTTTCCCCTTTAAACTTTTGTTATATCACTATTTCCTTTTGCAAACACAAATACGTTAATTTTTTTTAACACCTGTCAAGAATTTTAGCTTGTTGTCATTCTTATGAAATGTGATGTACAATGATCATCCAAAGCTGCGTCTGTTATCTTCAGGCTTGTAACTCGCTACTCTCCTGGATCAATGTCCAGACAGCCCCCCGCGTGCGCACCCTTCAGTGTCTGTGCTGTGACACCCCCCTCCCACATGTGCAAGTCATCGAGTTCTGTTGTGAAAATTAAATAAGTGCTGAGGTGTTTTTTTCCTAATTCCACACTACACCCCCTCTACAAGATCCTAGTCTGGTATTTGTTTTTTTCCCCTCTTCCTCTTCCCTTTTGTTTCTCCTTTTCTCATCTAATGAAACAGGGCATGCAGACTGACTTTCTTGGATGGGATGAAACTGAAATGTAATTTGGTTGCTCTGAAACATGAGCAATGTCGAATAAAGAATCTTGTTTCTTGTATCTCGGTTGATCTTTGCCATGGCTTTTAGAAATCTGTCGGGCCTCAAGTTTTGATTCATGACGCACACAATCATGCCAACCTACACTGCAAAAACTGAAACCTAAGCAAGTCATTATGTCTTATTTTTAGTCAAATTTGTCTTACTATTCTTGATTTGAGCCACATTTACTAGTCAAGGTCATAAAAATGTCTCATTTTAAGTTTTTTAAAGACAAAAATGAAGCACCAATTGCTTGTAACAAGTAAAAAAAAATAATCTGCCAATGGGATAAGATAAAAGATTCTTGTTTTAAGACATCTTTCTAATTTTAAGAAACTTCCCAGGTGAATTTGTCTTATCCCATTGGCAGATTTTTTTTACACACAAGCAATTTACACCTCATTTTTGTCTTAAAAAAACTTGAAATAAGACATTTTTATGACCTGGTCTGGTGAATGTGGCTCAAATTAAGAACAATAAGACGATTTTTACTACAAATAAGACATAATAACGTGCTTAGATTTCCATTTTTGCAGTGTAAGGTTTGGTCTGACAGTGTGGAGCAATTTTTGTCTCCTCTGTGTGTCACTGGCCTAAATTTGCATAACCTTTACAGAACCGTAGCTGCAGGCAACTTAAGTAACAGAGGGTATTTCTTTCCTTCCGAAGAAGTTCCCGAAGCTTAAAGTTACTGGTACTAAAGGTTGTAAAGCAACTTTTGATTTCTTCTGTGGAACATTTTAAAGATTAAAAATCATCAAAAATTGTCAAATTGGCACATGTTCAGGTTTTGTGCATTTTTTTACACATAAAGCAAACGACATAAACCGGAGGACAAATAGTGCAGCATTAAGTATGTGGCGGTTTGACAGTTTGATGGTGTGACCGAGAGAGCAGCAGTGGTGTGCACAGGACTGGGAGGTGAGGGGTCACCACCCTCTGTGACCCCAAAAAACACACTCTTGAAAGGTTCACACTAAGGTGCCCTCTTTAGTGCCATTTTATCTTTTTGCCCCGACCTTCAAAAAATATCTTCAAGCCACTGGTGGGCAGGTTTTTTCTATGTGAGTGAGAAAAACTGCATGTGTGTAAACTCTATAGGAAATTCTGTGCCGCCAAGAGTTGGCACACACACTCTCTCACACACTCAAACAGGAAGAAAGTCACCAGCTTGTGGTTTGAAATCTGTCAGAGATGGTTGTGCCTCCCTGCTGGGTGTGTCAGGTCTTCACAGAGCAGATGTTTCTAACAGAGAAAACACAGAGAGCGGCTGATGACTGAGGCTTTCACCTCCTTTAATCCTGAACATCAGACTCATTTAAAGCAGAGGAGCAGACTGAAGATGGAGATAATCTGAATCGGTGACTGCTTTGACTGCCTTCCTCTTCTGTCAGCGAGCTAAGAGTCTGGGGTTAAAGAGGAGTCAAAAACACCACCGGGGCAGGATTTCCTTTATTCAGACCTGTTATAGGGGCTGAGGATTTACAGGCAGCTGACACTCAGGTATCATGACACACAGGTGAGTGCAAACCTCTTTTTTAATCAAAATTAAAATCAGATTCCTTTCTCTTAACTCTTTCCTCTGAGCTGATCTGATCATGGTGTGGAGTTTGTGATGTACCCAGCTGCCAGGGTGTGTCTTCTTTACAAACTTCTCTCTGCCAGTTTCCTTTCTCATTATGTCCTGTTCCCGACACACACAAACTGTTTCACAACCTGCTCCTTCGAGAGAGAGAGAAAGAGAGAGAGGGAGACACTTTGTGTTTTTTTTTATGTGAATATAAATGTTTCTGCTCCAGTCATGAAATCAACTCTGCATTAGAAGCTCTTGAACAAGTTTCCATCAGCTCTGGATTTATTTTCACAAAACATAAACCCTTATTAAGGTACTCATGTGAAAAACCTGGAACAGAAGAGACTTGAAGCAAATGTGTCCTCAACTCTCCTAGAGAGATACAGAGGAAGAGACAGAGATAGAGAGAGAGAGAGAGAGTTAAAGCAGAGACGGAGCAGGTTTCCGAGAAGGGAGGATTGTGAAACGCTGAGGAAACACTGAGCAGAAGAAGAACTCACAGAGAAAGAGAGAGAGAGAGAGACTGATTTTTCCAAAAACTTTAAATATTACTTTACTTTTCCTTCTGTGTGCATAGATATGATTTCTAAAAGTATCTAATAAAGTTCTAAACACATTTGTAACCATGACTAAGTTATAATATGTTACTCATGTCCATGTTATTTTTATTCATTACATGTGTAAATAGGTCAAATGGAAGAATTTGTGTAAATTTGGACTATAAGTCTTCCCACCAGAAACAACTGTTGCTGAGTATAAAACCTACATTTTCAGCGACCTAACCAAGATGAAATTTTAAAAAACCCATACAAATTGTGTTAAGGAGATCTAAGGAGTGACATACATGCAGTTATTTTGCCGAGAAAAATTTGGGATTAAATGGGTTAAAAAGTTCAGCTCCTGAAGTCCTGTAAGAGAATTTTTCAATCTCGTGTGAATGTTGTTATCCTGAGTGTTTCGGTAATCACTCATCTACAGAGACATCTTCACTCTCACAGTAGTATTCAGTTACAGGAACAACATGCACATTGTTGAACCACACAAACAATGGGGATTTATTTTTTAGCTTTTAGCTTTTAGCTTTATACATATCAACACAACATGGGGTTCATCACGTCTGTGTGGCGTTGATATTACACACAGAAAATCACTCTAAAGCCCTTTTTCAAACCAAACCACACACCCTCCCTCCCTGGGTTGCCGTGGTTTCACAGCTGTATGAGACCGCTGTGCACCTGCGACTCATGCACTGATGGGTGAGCGCTTTGATTTTTTTTTTTGATTTTTGTTCTTTATCAAAATATATTGGTTCAAACTGATAAATTATCGTTTGATGTATAACTCAATGTTAAGTCAATTTATTGTAATTTCAACATAATGTTATAAAACTGGTTGTCAAAAATTATAATTATGCTACAAGGATATTTTAAAATGTTAGAGCAGCACAAAACTTCTTTTTGTTGTAACTTAAGTTTGAATTGAAATTTCACAAATACATCGAAAACAATATAAAATGAGAAAAAATTCCTTAAAATGAACAGAAAATGTATCTTCAGCATGACTTTGATTAGCCTTTATCCCCTAGTTGCTGAAATGAGCCTCATTAATGTGTCTAAGTTTATTAAATTACCTTCATTTATTTTATCCTTCGAAAGCAGAGGACCTTTTCCAACTAAAAACAGCCCCCCCACATCATGATGTTGTAGAACAATCCAGAAGCCTCTCTCAAGCACAAATGGTCTCAGGAAAAGAAACATTGGACACATTTACATTTATCATGTGTTCAGAAAATCAGCATCAGAGCAGACTCACTGGTGGAGGGTTTTATAGTCACTACCTCTACCTGCTAATCAGTTTGGGACACACTTAATGTGGCGAACCTTCCACGAGGACACACAAACGGAGGGGTAGTGGGTCGAGAGAGTGTGTAGTGGCTAATGTGGTTAAAAAAGGTGAAATGATGTTTCTGTGTTCCTCTTTTCAGACATAATGAAAGTGAAATCTAATCTCTGATCTGCTCTTCCTTTTTTTAAGGACTGACTCACCTGAGATCTGTGACCTTTTGACCTGGAACACGTCCAGCAGCCATGATACCGTCAGCCTCCCGAGCCTTCCTCCTCCTCCTCCTCCTCTCCCTCCTCAGCTCGTCTCTGCTTTATTTCAGTGTCTTGGAGCAGACGCCGTCTCTGCTCAAACATCACCAACAGGTTTCTCAGAGGAACCTCAGCATCCTGCTGTGGCACTGGCCGTTCGGGCGCTCATTCAGGCTCCGTGGAGACAGATGTCTGAGCCGGTACAACATCAGCGGCTGTTTCCTCTCTGGCGACACCTCCACGCTCTCAGCTGCAGACGTGGTGGTTTTCCATCACCACGAGCTGAGAGGAGGTTTGTCTCTGCTGCCTCTGCACAGGGACCGCCCCCCCTCTCAGCACTGGGTGTGGCTGTCCATGGAGCCCCCCGTCAACAACGTGAACCTCTCTCAGCTCAACGGCCTCTTCAACTGGACCATGAGCTACAGGCGAGACGCAGACGTCTCTGTCCCGTATGGACGGACGCTGTCAGGAGGAGACGGACGCGTCCTGAGCGCCGCTCCAAACCGCTCCTGCTTAGTGAGCTGGGTGGTGAGCAGGTACCGGCCCGAGCAGGCGAGGGCGGCTGTTTACCAGAGTCTGAAGAAGTCCGTCCCCATACAGGTGTACGGCAGGTGGAGGGGGAAACGTCTGTCAGACAGGAAGCTGCTGCCCACCATCTCTAAGTGCTTTTTCTACCTTTCTTTTGAGAACTCTGAGGCCACAGACTACATCAGCGAGAAGCTCTGGAGGAACGCTTTCCAAGCAGGAGTCGTACCCGTGGTCCTGGGCCCCAGCAGGGCCACCTACGAGGCCCTGGCCCCCCCTGGCTCCTTCATCCATGTGTCAGATTTCAGGAACACAGAGGAGCTGGGGAACTTTCTGAAGCGTGTGGCTGCAGACAGGCGGGCGTATGAGGAGTACTTTCAGTGGCACCGCACTCACAGGATAAAAACCTACACTGACTGGATAGAAAGGCTGTGTCAGATCTGTGTTCAATACCCCAGGTTATCTCCAAACAGGGTCTACCAGGACCTGGAGGGCTGGGTCCACAGCTGAGGGTCAGGGGAGACATAAAAAACAGCTGCAATGTACAGAACAGGCCAAAGGTTTGGTCACATTTTCTCATTCAATGTGTTTTCTTTATTTTCATGACTATTTACATTGTAGATTCTCACTGAAGGCATCAAAACTATGAATGAACACATGTGGAGTTATGTACTTAAAAAAAGGTGAAATAACTGAAAACATGCTTTATATCCTAGTAATGGTATATCCTGAAATGGTTTTCTCTTCACAGCTGTGCCTTATCAGGGTTAATTAGTGGAATTTCTGGCTTTATTAATGGGGTTGGGACTATCAGTTGTGTTGTGTAGAAGTCAGGTTAATACACAGCCAACAGCTCTATTGGACAACTGTTAAAATTCATATTATGGCAAGGAACCAATCAGCTAACTACAGAAAAATGAGTGTCCATCATTATTTGAAGAAATGAAGGTAAGTCAGTCCAGTAAATAGTCATAGAAATAAAGAAAATGCAAATTGAATGAGAAGGTGTGTCCAAACTTTTAGCCTGTACTGTACATTTACAGCAGCTGATAGTGTTTCAGAGAAAGAATCTGAAATATCTGAAACCAGAAATTGTTTTTAAATTTTAATGGATCCAAATAATAAATAAAAAAATGATTATGTTATTTCTTGATGCTCTTTGATTCTTATCTCAACATCAGAAATGCAACTGTGTTTTGGAGTTTTTTGTTCTCTGTTTTGCCATGAATCATATTTTTTGATTTCGTCTAGACATTTCCTGACAATACTTTTTTTTTTTTTTTTTTTTTTTTTTGGAAAGGAAAGGAAAGGAAAAAAAGTACTACCACAATATTGAAATCTCTCTTCTGGGATCATTAAAGTATTTTTCATATCATTTGTTCATGTGTTGTGTATCAAGTATCTCATATTTGGACTTCATTAATTTGCATTATCTTATTCTTCACTGTTTTTGCTCATCATTACTTTTAATGTAAAGGCTCACTTCATTGGGCAGGGCTCAAAGAAACCAGCCCCACAGCGTCCTCTGTCGCCTCCCAGTGGTTGAGTGAGTGAATTAATGAAAAACACAACTCCACTTGATCTGCACTCCCTTTGTACCTTTCCACATTTAGAAATTTAACTCTTTAGTTGTGCTGCTGCTGCTGCTGATGATGATGACATTCTAAATAGAAGTATGTTGTTACAGACTTAAAGTAATTTGTTTCCTTTTTCCTTTAGCCGCAGCTAAACTCTCTTCTCAGTCCAGACTCCTGTGCTTCAGTCTCCTGCTCTACGTCATCAACTTGTCTGAAACTACATGAGCTACTCTTTGCCATCAAACATTTAAAGACGGATATTTTGTTTAACAGACAGAATAATCTTGTTTATGTGAGGACCATCTAAAATACATAGTGTTTTTCCTGGATGAAGACTCCATCTCCCATGAGCATCATCACCCACTGTCATTAAGATGTGACTCTTACTAAAGCTGTTTGTTTTGTAGGGCAGATTTTATTTAAAATTACTCAGTTTTACCCTGAATGTGAAGTGGAGAGGTGATGTATTTAGTTGCTGTTTGAAAGGCGAAAATCAAACTTTATAAACTCAGTTTGTAGTTTAGTGTCCAGAAGGTGAGAAAACTATCTGTTCAGTGTTACTCACAGCCTGGTGCTCTGAGACGTGTCTTTTACATGTAATGTGAGTGAGTCCTGGTTACAGTATGTCCTACCAGTGCTCATCTGCTAACTCCAACCTCACTAAACACTACTGCAATAAACAAAGTATACTTTAAAGGTAGGGTCTGCAGGAATTTTTGTTACTTTTGTAAACACAACATCTAAACTTGGCTCATCCTTTGTTGCTCAGTGCAAGAGGCTGCACATGCCAACTGCAAGCTCCTAGCTTTAGCCTCATGAATACACTCACCAGCCCAGTGAGCACCTGCAGGTGTTGACTAACTACACTACTTGCATGTGTTAATATGGAGGACCAAAACTGCCAAAATTAAAAACAATGAATTATTAAAAGTGGAAGTAAAAACCAATGTAAAAAATACAATTCAAAAATTAAGTGCAAAAAAATATATATAAATGATAATAAAAATGGCAATGAATATATATTTACAGAAATAAATTAACAAAAATAAAAATGAATACAAAATTTGACAGTAAATGCAAAATACATATATAATTATAATTAAATTTCAATCAATTAAAAAAGCACTCTGGTCTCACATTTATTTTTTCATGCTGCAGACGAGATGCAGAAGGAAAAACAATTCAAATGAGGGGGGCGGTCCTAAATGGGTCATGGGTTGAGCTATCAGCCTATTGGTCGATTGACATGTAAGTGCAGAAATTGACTAGGTATGCCTGCCTGCTGACAGGGCTCTCAATCACGGTGAATACTGATAAATCTCCAGGGATCCACGTTTGTCATCGGACATCGGATGGGCTCTAAACAAGTGTGAGAGACGAGACTCCCCCCAGGTTTGTTTTTCCAGACAGAAATAGCGATATTTAAGATTGCGTCTTGAAGTGTAATATTACAAAAAAGTAACACTTTAGTGTATTCAGAAAAGTAGTCACACCTATCATTGTAATATCTCTTTAATGTTGTTGTGAACATGTTACCTGGAGCAAATAAAGGATCAGTTTGTCTTCAGTGAACCTGCACGAGTCAAATCATCCCAGAGATCAGAGGGTTCACTCACATGGTTTTATTGTTTTATATTACAAAAAGTATTTACAGATAATTTACTTAATTTATTTTATATAAAATAATCTATTTACACAGTGTTGATAATGATGTTGATGATTTGGTATAAAGTCTTGGCGTTGCTCTTGCTCCTCCTCCTCCTTGAGGAGGAGGAGTCAGTCTGAGAGTGTCGAACCACGACCAGACCTCCGAGCGACTCGAGACTCACAACCAGACTCCGGTCCGGCAGTGGCACGAGGACGAGAGTCGAGAGCAGTAGTAGAAGAAGACTTAGAAGAGTGACTTAGTTGTAAACTGTGTCAATCATGTTTCAGGACTTCCAGCTGAAATCGTCGTAAAATACAGTTCACTGTAAAAACAGCTGCTCTCACCTGTTCCTCAGGATGAGCTGTCCTGCCTGAGAGTTGGGATTCAAACATTTTTCCTTTCCGACTGTTGTTATGAATCTGTGTCAGGAAACAGAGAAAATGTGGTTAGAATAAAAACCTCTCAGTGATCCAGAATGAAGACTTGTGGGTAAAGTGATGGTTTTTCTTACGTGATCTCT
>RPOG01002193.1:0-50229 GCA_008086565.1 Thalassoma bifasciatum | reverse complement strand
CTCCTCCTCCTCAGTCAGACTCTCACAGCTTGGTGCTGGTCTGGAGGCTCGCTGAGCTCTGAGTGTTGGTCTGAGGCCAGGCCGTCACCGTGCTCCTGCTCTCAGCTCTCGTCATCATCTTCTTCTGAATCTTCTCACTGAATCAACATTTGACACAGTTAGTACAAAGTCCTGAAGGTCGACTTTAGCAGCATTTTATCAGTTCACTGTAAAAACAGCTGCTCTCACCTGTTCCTCAGGATGAGCTGTCCTGCCTGAGAGTTGGGATTCAAACATTTTTCCTTTCCGACTGTTGTTATGAATCTGTGTCAGGAAACAGAGAAAATGTGGTTAGAATAAAAACCTCTCAGTGATCCAGAATGAAGACTTGTGGGTAAAGTGATGGTTTTTCTTACGTGATCTCTATGCGAGGACAGAAGACACTGGGCAGGTGGATGAAGGGCCCGGCCCTGATGATCTTTTTGTGGACTCTACCCTTAAACCAGTCTGAACCTGAACACTTGCAGCTTCCTCTCACGTCTGATTGTCCTGTGAGGAAAAGACACAAAGACTCTTTAAGAATTCAGTCTATGAAACACTGAGTGTGTGTAAAGATGATGATGTTCAGAGCAGAAGGAGGATCAGAGAGAGGACGGCTCCAAACACACAGAGAAATTTACACCAACTCAATCCAAAACTTTCTACAACCAGGAACAGGTTTAATTTTCCAAAAGCAGCACTAAGATGAACATGTTTTGAATAAAAGTAAGAATCAGAGTCAGATTGAAAGATGATCTGTTGACATGAATCCAGATGTGACTTTCTCAAAGAATCTCTCACCTCGTGCACAGAGGACGAGCAGGCAGGAGAAGAAGGCGATGATGGTTATCTTCATGGTGTCTGTAGAAGCTTCTGGATCACTCTCCTCTGTGTGTCTGTGTGTTCAGTCAGGACACTGATGGTCTTCAGCTCAAAAACTTCTCTGTTTTATACTCTGAGAAAGCTGCTCTGACTCATGTTGACAGACTTTCCCTTTCCAGTTGAGCTTTCACTTTCCCTTCCTTTTTCCCAATAACATCCTGTTTCTTAGAACCATGGACACTTCTCTGATCTGAGTTTCAGCTTCGGAGTTAGTGCAGGAGGTGTCTGTGTTATATTTACTGAAAAATAATGATTGATGTAAAATGCTGGCTAAAACATGTTTTGATAGTTTGTAGTCAGATCAGTGGATTATTGATTGTGAGCTGATAGTGAAGGAGAGGACACAAACATCTAAATGAAAGTTAATGATTGTTCCAGACTTCATCTGAGATTAAAAACAGTTTAGCTGGATGGAGTTGTTGAACTGAATCATTTTGTTGAAGTCAAAATAGTCATGTTTATGTCTTTTAATCATTTTTGTTTATATTACCAAACACTGTTGTATGCTGTGAGAGCTGTGATTGAAATACCAGATCGGAATCACACACACTTACACACACACACCACAAGGTTAGACCACAGTGACAAGATCACTTTCAGAATAAGAGACATTGAGCTTACTAATGGTGTGAAAGCAGAACAATAAGACATAGATTAAACATCCACACTCAGTGTTTTTGTCATGTCACAGAGAGTGGTTTTTGAAGTGACTATGACCCACTGAAGTGATCTCCACAACTGGATAATATTTGTTTTAATGCAGTGATCTCCATTACAGAACTATGTCTGTTTATAATGCAGTGATCAACACTACAGAGCCATATCTGTTTTAATGCAGTGTTTTCCACTATAGCGCAATTTCTCTTCATAATGCAGTGATCACCAGTACAGAGTCATGCCTTGTTAAAATGCAGTGATCACCACTACAGAACCATATCTGTTTATAATGCAGTGATCTCCACTACAGAGTCATATCTGTTTACATGCAGTGATCTCCACTACAGAGCCATATCTGTTTATAATGCAGTGATCTCCACTACAGAGCCATATCTGTTTTTTAATGCAGTGATCTCCGCTACAGAGCCATATCTGTTTATAATGCAGTGATCTCCACTACAGAGTCATATCTGTTTACATGCAGTGATCTCCACTACAGAGTCATATCTGTTTGTAATGCAGTGATCACCACTACAGAGCCATATCCTTTTTTAATGCAGTGATCACCACTACAGAGTCATATCTGTTTACATGCAGTGATCACTACTATAGAGTCATTTCTGCTTTAATGCAGTGATCTCCACTACAGAGTCATATCTGTTTTCAATGCAGTCATTAATGCAGTGACCTCCACTACAGAGTCGTGCCTTTTTTTAAAAATTCAGTTATCACACTAATCTGTTATTGGTTAAGGTTTTTGTACCTTTTGTAAAGAGATTCTTCCAGAATTGTGAGACATATAATGAGGATGGTTTTATAAAACTGTGTACAACAGGGGGAAGTAATCTTCACAAACGGCATATATGATTCCCCATGTATTTTTATTTAAGCTGTCTCTATAAAGGCATATTAAGGTTTGGTTTAAATAAATGAAATCTAAAAACCTGATTGCACAAAGATTAGACATGTTTTATATAATCTGTATAAATGTTTGCTATTAAGACTCCTGCAAGACTCATGTCATTGAAATGTGTCATTGCTATTTTGAAGTTTTTTGCTGACTTCCTCTCCCTCTCTCAGACGTCAGGGAAATTCCCACACTGAGGGTCACTGAACAGGAAACAGAACAAACGGACACGTGTGGACAGAAGGAGTCAAATACTCAGCCACGTTGCAAAAAGTCTTGCGGTTGAACTCATCTCCTGTGGAACACAATCACAGGTGGAGAATTGATCCGTCTAAAAATATATGTGATGTTTTAATTCCTCAGAGAAATCATAGCCTCTGTCTTCGACCTTTTCTTCTCTATGGCCTGAATCATATTATATTGTGAAGCTTCTACTTGACAGGATGTTCTCCTTGTAATTTCTGCAACAACTCACCTGAACAGGATATCTGGTCATTCCTTTTTTAAAAATACTTTATTTTTAGTTTTCTTATCAATGCACACATAAAAAAGACAAGGACACTCAGCAGTATCACACAAAAAAAAGAGGAGAGAAAAGAAAAGAAAGAGGCAAAGGGCACACCAAAATAATGTTTCAAGCTAGACAGTATAATTAATTAAAAACAAGACTGCTTATCTTGTCAAAAACTGTCCTTAGTAAAAATAATAATGATAATAATAATTACATAAAATTAGAATAAAAAAATTCAAAAGAGAACACACAATAACCAAACAAAAAGAAGACAGAAACGAAACAACAATTAAATAAATAAATAATGATTAGAAAAAATAAAAAATAAAAACGTGCTTGCTCCAGATATCTGGTCATTTCAAAATAATTGATTTTTTTTTTTTTTTTTTTTTTTTTTAATGGATTTGGTAAATTTGACTAAATGTATCACTGGCATGAAGCTCGTTTGTCTGTAAAAATACTTGAATCAGCCACATAATTATTTAAGCCTCTGGGTCCAAAGCATGTTAAAAAAGCAGTGGCTAATCGTCTGAAAATGTCAGTATTACAAATGAATTAAAGGTCCAGGTGAAACCAATCCTGAAGTCCTGGCTGGTTGTTCGTTGTGCACTCCTAATCTCGTGTAAACCAGAAACTTGTATTTTTATTTTTTCTGCCACGGGGCTCTGTAGCTAATGGCTGCAGTTTTGACACAAATGAAATGTAGTCAGTACATTCAGAGTAACAAAGGCATGTACATAGAGCACAGAAAGTATGATGTTCTCAGACAAGTGATGAGATGAACAAAATATAACATTATCATTGAACAAGGTCAGAGTGAATTGTCCAGTCGTGTGTGTTCTGGTTTTCTACCAGGAGCGAGCTCGGTTGCTGTGTCTTTCTATCCTAGAACCGTGGGTGGAGAAGCCTGTTGATGAAAGAGCCGCCCAGAGCTCTTTCTATTGTTGTCATTTTTTTTCCCTTTGTTTTGCATAATCTATTTTCTTTTTTTTTTTTCAATATTGTATTTGAATATTTTTAGGTATAATACAAATAAACAAGGGCATACAGCACAAACGCCTGTGTAAGTGAACAAGGGTGGACAAACAAACATGGCTCAGACATGTACAGTAAAAAAGGATATATAGAAAAAGAATTAAGCAAAAGGTTTAACAGAAATTTCTTATATTACTCTCTTCTAGTTCAAACACTCTGTGTATTGAGTCTCTTAAAAGAAGGTCTAAGGTGGCAACAAAGTAGGTTTCAGCTTACCAAGAATTTGGAAACTGAACTTGTCCTGAGGAATCTGAGTTTTTCCATACGTATGGCTGATATCATTTCTACAATCCATTTTTGAAAGGAAGGTGGGGAAAATGAATTCCAGTCCATTAAAATGAGTCTCTTAGCAACAGTCGTTCCCAGTGCCAAGGGACTTCGCCCGCACGAAGGAAAGTCCTCAATTGACAGCCAAAAATTGTGACGCCGGTATCTGTCAAAATCAGTTGCATAATTTATTTTCTGATTGTTGTTGTTGTTGTTTTATTTTTTGACAGCATAAATTCAAGCAGCCCATGTTAGAATTGGAATCCTTTTTTGGAAATTTCATTTCAAATAGTCCGATAGTTCAAGGCCTTGATTTAGAAGTCTTGATAACACTCACATTACTGCGGTTTAAACTCACAACTGACCCTGAGGACATCTGTTGGGGAAATCATGTACATAGTTATCATTTGCTGATAAAACCATGTTGTTGACTATAACCACTCCAGACACAACATCTTCTCTTGCTTGCACTTTCCCACTCACATGCACACAGCTGGCTTTCCAATCTCATAGCAATAGGCTCACTCCTACTTTGTGAATGGTTTTTTATTATTATTATTATTATTATTATTATTCTCATGTACACCCTTTTGTACTGAATAAAAAACTATGCGAAGGTTGAGCCAGCTGAAGAGAGTCTGACCGAGCTTTTGGAAAGTCTCCTCAGCTGCTCTTCCCTTGCAGGCATAAAAAGTGATTCCAGCCTGAGTCTTAGTTCTTGAGGTGTCCAAAATGTTTAGTTAAATATGTCCAACCAGCGCTAGGATCCTGACCACATCAGGTATTAAATTTAGATATACAAAAATGTAAACATCTCCTGTCCCTGCAGTCTGTCTCAGAAACACAGCAGCTCCACTGACAGAGAGCTGGACTCTGCTGAGAGTCTCTTGAGCACGAGTTCTCCTGGTTTTTCTCTGACCTTTCCCCAGCAGAAAGAATTAAGCTTCATCTTTTACTCCAACAGCAGAGTCTTAAAACTGATAAATCAAAGTAAACTTAAACTTTCATCATGCAAGATAACTTTCGTTTATGGAGCATGATGGAGCCCTTTCAGGGGAAACACTCTGATTTTAAGGAAACCACCGTCAGATTACTCAGACTCAGTCAGAATAGAGAAGTGTGTTAGAGGTTGTCTTCAAATCTCTGCCTTATGAAACGTTTCCTGAGTAGGATGTCCTACATCACTGGCTCATGTTGCATCATTGTATATTCTTGTCCTTCTGGTCTGAATTATCTGGTAGCTCTATTCTGCAGTGTCAGCATGTGGTCCTCTTTTACTATTTACCCCACTGCTTCTGCTGAAACAGGAAGTGAAACAAAGAGGGAAAGAGGGAAAGTCCAGGTCCTGACAGCAGAGGGATAAAGGGGTAAATGGGGGGTGGGGGGGCTGCCAGAGGAAGTTATAGGCCGAGTCACAGGAAAATAATCTCGGATGGAGTTGGTCTGAGGGGGGCTGGTGTCATGGGGATCCTCAAGGAGTGTGGGGGGTGGGGGTGGAGGTGGTGGTGGGGTGTCCGCAGAGATTAAATAAACAGAAAGTCTGCAAAATTTCAAGGCATCTGTCTGTCCATCTAAGTTTGTCTAATGTTTGTGCTGAGATTACTAATTATTCATTTGCAATGCAAATCAAAAGTTTGATTTCTACAAACTTAGAATTCAGGAAATGAAAACAGGAGCAGGAATTGATCCTTTGACCTTTTGACAAGGGACAACAACTTAAACCACTGAGCCACATCCTGTGAAAGTAAATTGGGTGCATTGAGAGTGTCTACATTTTTGATTTGATTTACAAATCAAGCGCTTCAGGTCACATTAATTTACCCCCATGCTGATGGTGCTCGGCCTCATTGCTTTCCCTACTTAGAAAGTGGCATTGCTCCATAGCAGTACATTTATTTTCCTCTGTGTCCAAGTACAAGCCTCAATGAGTCTTCTTCAAACTGGCCACCATACACTCTCCCTACCCACTACCCACTACCCCTCCATTTGCCCATCCCAAACTGAAAAAAAGCAGGTATTGGTAGTGGTTATAAAACCCTTCACCAGTGAGTCTGCTCTGATGCTTACGAGCTGAACATGTGCATCGCTAATTGTGTCTGATGGTTTCCCCCTTTAAGACCATCTGTGCTTGATACAGGCTTCTGGATTGTTCTACAGTACTGCAGTGATTCCCAACCTGTGGGCCTCAGCCCCATGGTGGGCCCATTGACTGTATATAGAATGAACGGCGTGCTTCCACCTGTCACCGTTCTACGATTTTGAAGCCAAAAAACCCCGTTTCTCTAGCCGCCATTGTGCAGCCAGAGTCTGCGCAGTAGAGAATTTCCGGTGGAGCCGAGTAAAAAAGAGAACTAAAAATATTCATTTCTTCTTCTTCAGAAGGTTTAGTCTCCTTCTGGCTCTCTTTCCCAAAGTTTCTTATATCCCCGATAAAAACTACTCACGAACTGCAGCTGTCAACTATCGTAAAACGAAACTTATATTGCGTTTTTAACGTCCAATAACTAATGAGAAACCAACTTCTCAAGGAAAAAAAACACCTGAACACCATGCAGCCAGATGACATCATCATAGTGTAAGGATGAGAGAAACGTTTCTACGAGGTATCGTAATTTTAAAAAGTTTTCCCGGCTCATATCTGGAATATATGGGGGGGCGGGGCTTATGACCTATACTGCAGCCAGACACCAGGGGGCGGGGCATCTGCTGGAGGCTTCAGTTTGAGCCGAACGTCGTTACGTCCACTCATTATACAGTCTATGGGTGGGCCACGGAAGTATTGAAAGTGGGCCGCAAAATCATTCCCAAAATAGTCTTATTTTAGTCGAGGGTAATTTCATAAATAAATAAATAGATAAAAATAAGGATACAGAATGATGGTCAAAATGTTAAAACTCTTTTTTTTATTACATAAACAAACAAGACAACATAAATACAAGATACACCCCACTCACCCTCACCTCCCACACAAAACTACACATGGTACAACAAAAATGTATACATATAGACCAGTTCAGTTAATATTTTCAAAATAAACCTTTGAGAACCTTCCATCTCCTTTCATATTTTTTGGCATTATTGTCAGTTTCAACCGTATAACCCTCTCAGACTATATCTCTGAACAAATCTTTTAAAGGAAATAATATTAAGTGAAGATCTTTTTATGGCCTTAAAAATAAATCGTTTCCCAAGAACAGCAATTAGGATAAATAAGTCATTACTGTCTACAAACTCTCCTAAGAATACATAAACAAAATCTAATATTAAGGAGACAATTTCTAAACACATTTTCTCTACGTCGTTCCAAAACAAGAACACTATGTGACAATGCCAAAACAAGTGCAAGGTGGATTCAGACTCCTGATAACAAAAACGACAATAATCTGTCTCAGCCATATTCCATAACTTTAACATTTTCCTTGTGGGTAAAAAAATTATATATGATTTTAATTTGAAAAAACTGATTTTGCACATGCACCTTAGTTTTGTAAATTAATTTAAATATTCTTTCCCATGGTAATGGACGGTCAAAAATGTCTTCCCATTTTCCATATGTATTCATAGGGGCAGCCTTTAACGACTGTTTAATTAAATAAAACTTATATATACTTTTATTTGGTTTTATTCCATTTAACCAATTGGAGTTCTGTATTGATGGTTTACAGACCAGCAGTTTGTTTTTTCCATAGTTAATTGTTTGTTTCCATCTTTTCCCTAATGCAGCAATTAGCTGGTTGAAGGAATAACATGAGCGTACATCACCATACATAATTCTAAATTCATCATACCCCATAATTTTGCCATTCTTATTAATAATATCATTTACAAAAAATAATACCCTTCACAAAAATATTTTCCCAAAAGAAAGGCTTTCCATCAATTACAATATTAGAGTTCATCCATATTATCTGCTGTGAAATGTCATCTCTTTTTTCCAGTCTATAAAATTGAAAACACCACCACTCATGGTGGTGTTAAAACTCAGTTTTAACATTTTCAGATGTTAAAAAACCTCTTTGAAGGCATGTTAGAGCCCAATGACCCATGGGTATCGTGATCCAAAACTTAGTAACAACAACCAAAACGTTACTTTGTTTCAAGGTTAGCATCTGGTACATTATCAACCATTTGTTACATTTTGTTTTTTATTAAAGGTTTTACACAGCATCCATACTTATGGGGTCGGAGCTGGGCCACAAACATTTTGGAGGCTTGAAAGTCGGCCCTGAGTTGGAAAAGGTTTCGTTTTCTCTAAGGATAAAAATAGAAGTAATTGAATGAATTTAGCCACCTTAATGAGGTTAATTTCAGCACTTAAGTGATACATGCTGATCAAAGTCATGTTGCAGATAAGTTTTCTGTTAATTTTAAGGAAATTTTTCTCATTTTATATTGTTTTTGATGTATTTGTGAAATTTCAATACCAACTTAATTTACAACGAAAAGAAGATTTTTGCTGCTCTGACATTTAAAAATATTATCAATATTATATTGACATTATAATTAAAATATATTAAATCAACTCAACAGTGGGTAACACATCAATGGAAAATTTCTTAATTTAAACTTATGTTATTTGATTAAGAAAAGAAAAAAAAAATCGCACACCCACTGGTGAATTCACTCCATCACGGAGGGGTAGGGAAAGCGAGCAGAAGTTGTCATCTGTGCACTTGCAAAAAATTAATTTGAGAACCTATAGATGCTGATATATTTTTTTTGCTGAAAAAAAATTTCGAGCATGCGAAATAAAATATTTAAAGTGCACAACTCCTAAAGCACCTTCCGCTCTTGATGTTTTTATGAAGCTTTCTTTTGTCAACTTTGAATTTTATTTATTCATTTGTGTATGTAATTCCCCTAATCTTGATTTATTTGATGTTGTTATATTGTCAGGTTTAAAGCAACCTAAGACATCAGAAAAGAGACACAAATGAGGAAAAGACAACAGAATTTTAATTTTACTTGCAAGGAGAACGCAGAGATGTGCTCAGTAACAGATCTTCTACGCTCTGATTCCCTCTCTGCCCATCCTCACCTTATATTCCCTTAGAGGGCCTTAGTTACATGTTGCACTGTGAGGGGATGGGGGAGCATTACACCATGATGTTTTACACAAAATATGAGTATGTGTTTGTGTGTGCATAAAGTCCAGCAAACAAGTACACGCTGGGTGTCCAGTGTCCTCCCATCTTCAAATCGACCTTGACTATGGAAGACTCCCACAGTCCTGAGAAGTGATGCAGCTGCTTGCTCAAACAGCTGCGACCTCTCCGAAGTCCTGCTCATCAGTGAGATACACAGATGTGCTACACAGAAACAAGGTGAAAGTACAGAAGGAATATCAGAATATGAAACTGTGGATAAATATCAGCACATATGGGATTACTCATCTATATTTACTCTAACATATATCCTTGGTAAGATTTTGCATAAGATTTGTGTATGTTTCAAACTTGTCAATAAATGAAACAAAAGCCATTGGTTGAAATACATCTGTGAGTTAATCTGTGTTTATTTTTTTAATATTGAGACTGATCTATCTCCATATTTCATGGCTGCTGTTGTAAAAGTGTCCCGGGTGTATCGCTGACTCGGCTCTTTTGGAAACAAAAACAAATTGTTTTTAAAACAGTGATCCCATTTCATCTGTGACCAATTTTCAAGTAATTTTCGGCGTGACTTTTCAAAAGACATTGATTTTTGATTGAGATTTACCACATAATTATAAACAGAGTGACAACACTTACGCTATGATGCAATAAAAACAAGTGACACAAGACGTCTTACTGAGAAAATGTTTCATCATGCAGAGATCTGAAAATGAGCTTTAAACACTTCTCTTTTCCTCTAGTCTTAATAATCTGATGGTGGCTTCCTTATAATGTGAGTGTTTCCATTGAAAGGACTATATTTTGCTGACAATAATGATTTTGTATTTCAGCCACAGATCTCACAGGATCAAGCAGTGCTGTGGTGATATAGATAAAAACTGATTAGAAGAGAGAAATAAACAGATTTACTTCAACAAAATGACTCGGTTCAACAACTCCATCCAGCTGTTTAAGAACAATCAAAAACTTTCACTTTAGTGTTTGTGTTTCTTGACCATTCACAATCCACTGACCTGGCTACAAACCATCAAAACCTTTTTTAATCAACATTTTACATCAATCATGAACACTTGATTGTTTTCTATAATTATAACACAGACACTTCCTCAGATCGGATCAGAGAAGTGTCTGTGATTATAAGAAACAGGATGTCATTAGGAAAAAGGAAGAGATCAGAAAAGTCAAACTGCAACTGGAAAATGAAACTTAGTTACACATGAGTCAGAGCAGCTTTCTCAGCGTATAAAAGAGAGAAGTTTCTGAGCTGAAGACCATCAGTGTCCTGACTGAACACACAGACACACAGAGGAGAGTGATCCAGAAGCTTCTACAGACACCATGAAGATAACCATCATCGCCTTCTTCTCCTGCCTGCTCGTCCTCTGTGCACGAGGTGAGAGATTCTTTGAGAATGAGTGACAGTTATCCTTTTAGACATTTCTCTGTGTGTTTGGAGCCGTCCTCTCTCTGATCCTCTGTCTGCTCTGAACATCATCATCTTTACACACACTCAGTGTTTCATAGACTGAATTCTTAAAGCGTCTTTGTGTCTTTTCCTCACAGGACAATCAGACGTGAGAGGAAGCTGCAAGTGTTCAGGTTCAGACTGGTTTAGGGGCAGAGTCCACACAAAGATCATCAAGGCCGGGCCCTTCATCCACCAGCCCAGTGTCTTCTGTCCTCGCACAGAGATCACGTAAGAAAAACCATCACTTTACCCACAAGTCTTCATTCTGGATCACTGAGAGGTTTTTATTCTAACCACATTTTCTCTGTTTCCTGACACAGATTCATAACAACAGTCGGAAAGGAAAAATGTTTGAATCCCAACTCTCAGGCAGGACAGCTCATCCTGAGGAACAGGTGAGAGCAGCTGTTTTTACAGTGAACTGATAAAATGCTGCTGAAGTCGACCTTCAGGACTTTGTACTAACTGTGTCAAATGTTGATTCAGTGAGAAGATTAAGGAGAAGATGATGACGAGAGCTGAGAGCAGGAGCACGGTGACGGCCTGGCCTCAGACCAACACTCAGAGCTCAGCGAGCCTCCAGACCAGCACCAAGCTGTGAGAGTCTGACTGAGGAGGAGGAGGAGAAGGAGGAGCAGTAGCAATGCCAAGACTTTATACCAAATCATCAACATTATCAACACTGTGTAAATAGATTATTTTATAGAAAATAAATTAAGTAAATTATCTGTAAATACTGTTGTAATGTAAAACAATAAAACCATGTGAGTGAACCCTCTGATCTCTGTGGGATGATTTGACTCGTGCAGGTTCATTGAAGACAAACTGCTCCTTTATTTGCTCCAGGCAACATGTTCACAACAACATTACAGAGATATGACATGAAATAAAGAATGGTAGCAAAGAGGTAATATACAGATGAAAGTTGTATCTGCTTATGGGGCGACAATAGTTCAGTCCACTGAGACTTGACTGAGCAAGCAGAGGTTCAAATCCCAGCATGGACCAAGAAATTGGAAGTTGGCTGATAGCTGGAGAGGTGTCAGGATAGTTTCCTGAGCACTGCTAGGGTGCCCTTGAGCAAGGCATCAAACCCCCAAGTGCCTAGATTGCTCACTCATGGTGCAGCTCCATCACTCTGCTTTCTCCATCAGTACATGTTTGAGTGCAAAAATGCTATTATTGCACGTGTGTTTGTGTGTGACTAATTTCAGAGTGTAAAATCAATGTTCTCCAACAGGAGATTAAATAATAATGAATTTTCTGTTTTTTTGGCCTTTTCCCAGAAAGTATGAATGCTAACACAAAAACCTTTGTGTCACTCATGGTTAGAGGTTGGGTGAAGACATTTATTAACAAACAACTGTGTTTACTCTTTTTAAATCATAATGACAACAGACACTTCAAAAATGACCCTGTTCATTTTTTCACACACACTGATTACAAGCAAATAGATCACAGGTGAGGATGGTTACCTTTAGTAGACATTCAAACACATTTGTGTTCACTTTTGTGCATTTATCAGGACAAAACCACCAGAGATGTGTAAACTTCTTTACAGGATCATTTTTGAGGTTTCTGTTGGCAATATGATTTAAAAAGAGTAAACACAGTTGTTTGTTAATAAATGTCTTCACCCAACCTCTAACTATGGATAACAGAAAGGTTTTTGTGTTTTCATTCATATTTTCTGAGAAAAGGTAAAAAAAAAATCATAAATTCTGCTGGGGGGTGTGAACTTTTGGGCACAACTGTGTCAGCAAATTTGTGATGATTTTACAAGTCTGTCTTTTTTTAAGTTTCTAATAATATGACTGTTGTGCCAGTTTGCATTAATGTATTCCGTTTGATTCTGGAACAATGACACAATTTATAAAAGGTGTTGACAATATTGATTTGTGTGCTGATGTAAGAGTGCAGAGTGATACAACTCCACTGTTTTTAACTGAATATACAGAAGTTTTCATATATTTCCAAACAGTTTCGAACACAAATGTTTTTTCCACATAGTAATGAAAATCCTTTAAGTAAAGAGAGATTTTTCAGTTAACGTTTTTTTTTTAATCTGATTTTATTTTCTGTTTGTATGTACATTTTTGAGTTTCCAGCAGGTTTCTTGTGTGGCCTTGTGCAGAGAACAGTGAAGGTCACTGGTCTGAGAGTTGATCTTTTACAGAATTGTGCTGGTTTTCTCCTGCTTAATCCTCTTCCTCCTCCTCCTCCTCTTCCTCCCTCTCCTCCTCCCCTTCCTCTCCTTCCTCTTCCTCCTCCTCCCCTTCCTCTCCTTCCTCTTCCTCCTCCTCCTGGTACCCTGTCAGTTGTAAAATACACAGCTTTTACTCTGGAAAGTGACAGTAAATACAGTAACTGATAAAGGATGATGATGATGATGATGATGATGATGGTGATGATGATGAAGCTACTGCAGCAGGAAGAGGAAGGGTTAGAGATTCTGTGATCTCGGTGAGCTCTTCCCCCCTAATATGAACTTTAAATTGGAAAAAAAAATGAGTGACTCACTTAACTTAGGGTTCAAATGTGATTTTCATCCTCATGTCTTACACTCACATCACACAGAGCTGAGGTTTTTACTCTTTGAGCCAGCTGACAGGAACTTTTTTCTTTACAGTTTAGGTCTAATGAGCTTAAGATGAGCTTTTTTCTATACTAAGAAATAAAATCTCCTGATAAATAAGATTTTTTCAGTCATCGTTCTTTCCTGCATTTTTTGAACAAGTGTAAATCTTATACATCAACAGTTCATCTCTCAGATTTCTGATCAGGTGTTACCTGCTTCAAGAACATTATCTTCAAAGTATCCGGACATGGTCATGTTTCCAACAGGCCTGTACTGAGCCACCACATACGCCTGGTATCCATTAGTGGCAACGCCCACACCCAGTTCAGTGGTTTCCTTCCACACCACCTGAGTGAAGTGACCTGCAGGAGGAACAGAACAAAACAAAACAAAACAATAAAATAATAATAATAATAATAATAATAATAATAATAATAATAATAATAATTATTATTATTATTATTATTATTATTATTATTATTATTATTACTACAACAACAACAACAACAACAATAATAATAATAATAATAATAATAATAATAATAATAATAATAATAATAAATAAATTAGTTAATTAATTAATAAATTAATAAATTAAAAAAAAAACAGGACCATGAACCTGTCATCCAGTTTGGCCCCAAATTTTTTTTTTTTTAAATATTATTTTTTGGCCTTTGTGCCTTTATTGGATGGAGGGAGGACAGTGGATAGAGCTGGAAAGGGGGAGAGAGAATTGGGAGAGACATGCAGGGAACAGGCCACAATTGAACCCGGGCCACCCGCTGGATGGCAAACCTCATGGTGTGCGACCTAACCACTAGGCCATCTAATAATAATAATAATAATAATAATAATAATAATAATACATTTTATTTAAGGGCGCCTTTCATGACAATCAAGGTCACCTTACAAGAATAAAAGTGCATTAAAAGATGACTAAAACAGGTATAAAACAAGCAATACAATACAGTGCAATATATAACAATAAATTAAAGTACAAAACAGTGCAATGGTGATGAAAGCTCAGAGGGAGCAGGCGAGTTTAAACAGATGGGTTTTGAGTCTGGATTTGAAGAGGGGTAAGGACTGAGTGTTGCGGAGGTCAGGTGGGAGTGAGTTCCATAGCTGGGGGGCCGAGCGGCTGAATGCTCGGCCCCCCATGGTGACGAGGCAAGCAGAGGGGACAGAGAGATAGAGAGATGAAGAGGATCGGAGGGTAAGGGCAGGAACAGAGATATGAATGAGGTCAGAGAGGTACGGGTGGGGGGGCGAGGTGGTGGATGGCTTTGTGGGTGTGGAGCAGGATTTTGTATTGAATGCGGTTTGTGATGGGGAGCCAGTGAAGCTGCTGCAGGGTGGGAGTGATGTGATGGGTGGATGGAGTCCTGGAAATGATGTGAGCTGCTGAATTCTGAACCAGTTGAAATTTATTGAGAATTTTCTGGGGGAGACCAAACACGAGGGTGTTGCAATTGTCCAGGCAGGAGGTGACTAAGCTGTGGACCAGTATGGCAGTGGGGTGTGGGGTGAGGGAGGGGAGGAGGCGGTTGATGTTTCTGAGGTGGAAGTAGGCTGACCGGGTTATGTTGTTGATGTGAGATGTGAAGGAGAGGGTGCTGTCGAGGATGACACCCAGACTCTTTACCTGAGGGGAGGGGGAGATGGAGGAGTGATCAAATGGAATGGTGAAGCTATTGTATTTGTCGAGGGTGGATTTGGTACCTATAAGTAACATTTCTGTTTTACTGCTGTTTAATCTGCGCCCCAATGGACCCAAACTTTAATGTTGAATCCACACAAAGGGCAGAACCACAGACTGTTCACTGATGGATTATTACTGGTTTTAGAGCGCCCCCTGCTGGCTGGCAACAGTGAAGGCCATTAACTAACTTTACATTTGCACAAGTAAAGCATTCAAGTTTTCTGTTGTTAAAATTCACTCCTGGATTTTGTAAACAAGTTACTGTGGGATATAAGGGCCGCTTAAAAAAACAATAATAAAGAAAATTAAGCAGCAAAATTGCAAGTTTAAAAGCGACAAATTTGCTACCAATGTATTGGCAGTACATATAGTGATACATATAAAATTAAATATGTTCTTTTCTAAATGGATTCACAATTTCAGACATTGTGATCATGTGATTGCCAAAGCTGGGGGGGGGTTTGTTTTTTTGTTTGCTTGTTTGCTTTGCTGTGCTTCTGGCTGACCCAGGATCTGTTGTGCCTTGAGCATAATTCTGCTTGGGCAAGATCCTTTTTGCCCTTGGGATTGTTGAATTTTGTTTTTATTATTAATGCGTATTTACATATTTTGTTCTTTTTTTATTTTATTTTTTTTGTATTCTATCTGTATCAGTTATTGTTGTTCAGCTACAGTCAGCTTTTAATATTGTCCAGTCTCACATGAGGGAATTAATGTTGGTCATAAACATAGATAAACCAAAAATAATGTTGGTAAGTGGGTGAGGAACACCTGTCCCACTGATTTTAAACTCTTGAGGAAATTAAATTTTGCTTGTTAAATACTACAAGTACTTGGGTTTTATTCTTAAGAGTGATCTGTCTTTTAAAGCACATATTGCCAACTTGACCTCTAAACTTAAGGTGAAGTTGTGATTTTATTTTATTTCAGAAACAATCCTGCTTTTCCCTCAGAGAGAGGAAACGTCTTGTTTCATCTACTTTTCTTCTTTCCTTGGGTTATGGTGATGAACTGTCATCACTGTGACCTGTACACAGTCTAAAATTCATCTCCTTTGAAGGTGCGCGACTGTATCCACTGGTTGAAGTTGATCTATAAAGCTCCTCTCAGGTTGGTGCTTTCTTATCTATGTTCTTATCTTCAAAGAACCACAAGTAACTACACTTTGGGGTTCTATGAGGTCACACTGAGCCAAGGAAAAGAGTTTTTATTTTGCTGCTCCCACAGCATAAAACCTTCTCCAAAATGACTTAAAAATGGTGGATCCCGTTTTGATTATAGTCTTCAGCTTGATCAATAAAGATAAATTATGTGAGAATAATTGGACAGTGCCAGTGTTTCTGATCTGTTATCTGTGAGCAAGATCCTGCACTTTATCTGTAAATCAATTTACACATTGTAAATTGTTGTTATTTATAAACTCATTGTTGTAAATTTTCTTGTTGTCAAGTATGGCTTTTATGATTTATGCTGCTGCTGCCGTCTTGACCAGGTTACCCTTGCGAAAGAGATAAAGATTAAAAAAAAAAAATTAAAAAATGGAATATTAAAGTTGAGCTTGGTTGTTAGATTTGTTAATCACCAAACAAACTTTCTGTAATATGTATTTATTGAAATTTTGTGGGGGTTTTGTTTCTTACTTTTTGTTTCTGTTCTTCCTTTGGGTTCTGTGCTTTTATCTTGTACCAGTTGGTTTGATGTGAACATTATGAAATAAAAAAAACTAAAGCTGCAAGAGAAAAGCAAACCCTGAAGAATGTGGATGATTTGAAACAAGTTTGAAGGTGTTAAAGTATCATTTGAATCCAACAGGTGGCACTATTCCTATTACCCTAAAGCAGTGGTTTTACACAATTACAATTTAATATCTCAGCCATGGAAGTGACAAGTCCCTTTATTTGTGAGTAAGTTGATATTTCCTGGCAATTACACAGCAATAATTTTGAATATTTCTTCTTTTGTCAGCAAGATGTAACATAATGAAGCTAAGATTAGTGACAGTATTGCAAATAAATTAGGCCTTTTAAGAGTATGTGGCTGGTGGTGCGCTGCAAAAAAATGTTTAGTAACCACTGCCCAAATGAATGTTTTAACACTGGTGGAAGTGTGATTGTGTGTATTAAATTTGGAACAGTTTGGCCCATATATGTAAAAAATGCATGTCCAGAGGGTGGCGCTATCACAGTAGCAGAGAATGAAGCTTAATAGTGCAACAAATGCACCACCTTTTCTGAAACCACCAAAAATCTAAATGGTCCCAAGAAATTCTGGAATGTGAGATTAGTTTCGGGTGCTATATTCTCTGCTGAACTGCCAAAATTTTTGATTGAAGATTCCGTAAACTTGACCATTAAATGTGCCATGTTGAATTATTTTACTGACCATTTTATCACAGCAGGGCATTTGTTTGATTCTTTAAATAGTGATTTTTAACATTACATAAAATAACAAATCTGCTGTTGCTCATGTCTGTGAAATTTGAAGATTGAACCTTAAATGAAGGAGCTACAATGACACGGACGTGTTTAACAGTCTGTCGTGGACACAGCTTTTAACTTCAGGTTTGTGTTAATCTCAAGCTGAAGGCATTTTGGTGATGGCTTATTTTGTTGTTAGCCCTAAAAAAAAACCCCCATCAATATCAGTATCAGTTAATTTCTTCACCAACTGAAATCTCATAAGAACTCTTAGTGAATTCACTTTAGAAGGAAGACTTATCAACAAATGTGTAATCTCTTTCATCTGTTTTAAACCCATGACATGGAGTGAGTTCTACCTGTATTTCCTGAGAATCCAGGATTGGCAAAGTCATAATCCTTGATCTCATCATACCAGGTGTCTACAGCCTCTTTACCTGCAATAAAAGAGGAAATGCATAATAGAGATGATGTAAACACTTTCTGAGAACGTGACCTGTTCTTGTTTAAAAGTGAAAAGGTGAAAAAAAATGAGTGAACTTGCTGAAAAGAAAGAGGAGTTAGATTATGAGTCTACCTGTCAGTTGGAGGCCTGCAGAGCCGAACATGGTGTAGATGTTTTCTCCATCACTGGTGCCGCTGTGCTCAAAGACACCTGAGTACAGCAGGTGATCGGCCCATCTCTGTGCTTCGTCGCTCAGCTCATCATTGTATTCCAGCGGTGGAGAGCCGTGCTTCTTCCTGTAGGCGTTGTGGGTTTCTAGGAACTCCTGCAGAAAGCTGTCATCTGCACATAATCAGACATTATCAGTTAATGAGCTTATGAAGCAGACAGGAAACTTCACATAGATGATTGTGCATGTGTGCAGACAAACATGATGACGCACCCACCTGCCATTGTGCCTGTAGTCAGAAGGGTTAGAGACCCAGAGAAGAGATGTGTAAAGAGGAAAATTAAAAACCCAATGTTAGATTTCATTCAAATTTCCTGCAGCACAAGTCTTATCTAACAGCAGTATTGCGTTTGTGGGAGGACACTGACGTCGAGGGAGGGAAAAAATGGAACAAGTCCCACAAAGGATACTCAGAACTCTCTAAAGGACTCTCTGTGCCGTTGAAAGTCACTAACACCTCGGACATAAATATAGTACCTCGGAAGTGGGAGGGCGAAGTAGGTGTGCTGCCTCCTCCTCTGACTGTGGTCAGTGACTGGACATATTATGCCTCTCTCCACTCACATATTGTAAAAATGACTCACAGTGTTGCTGTTGTTGTTTGCAGGAAAGTTTACATTCCCCTCATGTCATTTTGAATTCTTTTGAATTTTTTTTTTTATCTGCAGAATCAGATACTGCAGATACAAAGGGCATGAAAGTTATGTCTTGTGTGGAAGGTTATCAAGTTTGTGCCAATAAAGTTTGTTCCTCAACATGTTTTCTGTTTAGTTTGGGTTACCAGCAGTTTCAGTCAATGAATTTTATATATTAATTTGAAGATTTAAAAAAAAAAAAAAAAAAAAAAGGTCAGCAGTGATAAGTGAAGGTGAACATTTCCTGTAAATTTTCATGTGATTTTAGTTCACAAACTGGTTATTTTTCAGGGTTTTGTTGCCATCAACTTAAATTCATTTTAGTAAATTTGACTGGGAAATTTCNTGGTAGATGAACACTGATAGGACAGAACCAGGATTCACTATTGTCACATATTATGGACATTTCTTTGAGCACTGGGTTAAAGCGATAGTTCTACATAACTGTTGATGAATACATTACCTTGTTGCATTGCATTGTGGGAAAAGCTGTGTTGAACAAAGAAAAGTAGAGTTAAAAAATGATCTGCTCTCTAATCATTTGCTTTAAAGCAAATGCACGCCCTGTAAGAGTCACGTTTCCCCAAAAGTGTGCAAGTGCTCATGGGAAATGGAGTTTTTATCCCAGAAAACCACTTGCTTTTTCAGATAGCCCTCGCAGCCCTTTTAATGCTTTCATTTAAAAATATTTTGTTTGACATGTTTTCATGCATGACTGCTCCGAGCAAACCACTATGTTTAATGTGTAACATGTATATTACCAGCTAAATACAGCTGAAATTCCTGAAAATTCCCATGGAAAGTTGCAAACCGTATATATTCACTGAATTTTGCAATCCTACCCCTGAATGCCACACATGAATGTTAGAACAAACCTCAAACATATTCTTAATGAAAGTCTTATGATGTGTGGCTCACTCCAAGAGTCACTGCAGATTCATAATATCGCAAGACATTAAAACATTCCTGTCTCAGAACGTTGTGATAAGCTTATTGTCTTGTGTCTCAAGATGTAAGTTCCCAGAGACCAACTTTAACCAATTATTTGTCGGTAAACCAAAGATAAAGTCAATGTCTAAAACCAACTGACCAACTACAGTTTTTTAAGAATCCATTCCAGGCTTATGGCAGAATCTCAGGAGGCCCCACCGACCCCCATGGTTGAATGCCTGATTTGACAGCGGCAATAAAACCCTTTAGAGCCCTTCAGAAAAAGAATATCTAATCTCAGTAGTCTCTTTTTTTATTCATACACAGTACCCAGGCTGAATTCTCGACATTATTTTTGTTTTGATTATATCAAGGCTAAAACTTGATCGACAAGTTAACTTGTTTGCCAGGAGGTCTGAGGCCCCAGTGTCACCTCTTTGGTAGAGCGATAAGAAATAAGGCTGAGTCATCATTTTCAATAAGGAGACTGACATTTTTACCTGTTTGTGTGATATGTGACATTGAAGCAATCCAGGGGTCTTCATAGCACTTTTCAAATGCGGCTCTTAACATTTCTGGTTGATGGATCACTCATGCTTTGGAGAAGTTTTCCCAGGAACTTAAAGGTATCTGGAGGTCCTTATCAAAAAGTAGCTTGTAGTTTTCACAAGGTCCCTTAATTAGTTGGTTTGAAGATGATTCGTGCCACTAGTTTGTGAACAGCAGCACAACACTTTACACCAGTCCTACATCACCTTTCTCTATTGTTTTTCTCATAAGAGATACTAAGATTGTAGATACTAAACCTGTTTCTCTTCAACTCTTCTACACTCATCATTCACAGCAGAACTTATTTTTAAACACACATCTACCACTTAACTAGCAGTGTGGCCACATGGCTGTATCATCTGCTGTTTAAGTTGTTCCTCTCTGTCTCCATTCATTTCTCTCTGTATTCTTCTTCTTTAATCTCAGAGGAGAACTGTTCAACATGGCTCTTATTCACCTTTCTTTTTTAAAATAAGAGATTTGTGGTGTTGTGGAATAAATATTCTGTTGAAAAACTGCATGCACAGGACAGGAGAAAGATACCACTGTGTTTTCAGAGGTCACCAGGACCAACACAAAGTGAAAGTACTTCACACAGCCCTATGGTAGTTATGGTCTTCATCAACTGAACATAGTTTCTGGTCACTAGATGGCAGCAACGAACCTCCAAATCTCTCCTTGGCGTGTGTGGAATATTCATCAACAGACATGAGTGGGATACAGAGGCCTCCTCAACTGGATTAAGATCAGAAACAGTAAGGAGTGAGTTTGTACCAATCCACAGAAACTTTTAACAACACAGTTCTCTTGAACCTTAATGTGCTCTGTCATCAAGCAGATCATTCACTCTCTCCTGTATAATGTTCCTCGGTCTCTTTTGGATGTTAAAGTCCCTGGAAAAAAGTCCCACCTCTTTATTGTATTCTACAACTTAAAGTGAGATAATCAGCGCCAAAACAGGTTATTTCTAAATGATTTTTCTCAGGATTGATTTACAAACTGAGTTCACAAAGTTTGTTTGTTTTCACATTTCAAACAAAAGCGCAACTACAGTACGAAACTACAAACGAACCCATAATTTCATTGTTGTTGCTTTGCATCCTGGTGAAAGTTGTCCTGAACAAAGAAAATTAGAGTTAAAATGACGATCTGCCCACCAAAACTGATGCATGCTTTGGTAAAAGTTGCGTGCTTACAACAGTTTTGTGAAAGTGTCCATGGGAAATAGAGTCTTTATCCCAGAAAACAATAGTACTCACAGTTTATTTAAATTAATTTTCTATTTATTGCAAAATTTAAGGTTCAAAGTGTCGTTGTCATGTGAACAGTATGGCTCTAGCACTCTCTGAATCTTAAATATTTTCTTACATAATTAAATGGTTTGCTGTCCATATATATATATATATTGTGTGTGTGTGTGTGTGTGTGTGTGTGTGTGTGTGTGTGTGTGTGTGTGTGTGTGTATTAGTACTGCATGGTCAATTATGTAGTGATTAGAAAACATGCAGTCATGTCACTTGTTACTCCAACACCCTCAGCTGCTCTGAGTCTGTGTGTGCAATGTGGTTATTATAATAAAAGAATAATAGCCACTGTAAGTATCAGTTATCTTCATCTGCTAAAACAAATTCATGTAGAGCTTCTCTTTAATTGTGTCTGAATAGGCTGGTCATGTGGACCCTTTTGTATGGCATGTCAAGCTACCAAAGCTTCAACAATAAGTGTCCTCAGTTCCCAAACGCTTATTGAGTGTTGTTAAAAGGAAAGGTGATGTAACACAGGAGGAAACATGACCCTGTCCCTGATTTTTAGGAATGAATGAGGAGTGAATATTAAAAAATAAATAACTACAAAATAATAATAATAATAATAATAAAAGAAACCCAATAAAGTTTATTGGTTTGAACAATGTGTGTCTTGTCTTTGTAGTTTATGCAACTGAATATAGATTAAACAGGATTTGCAAATGATTGTAGTCTGTTTTTAGTCATGCATTTCAAAGTCAAAGCTCATAATTAAAACACAGTGGTGGTTTGCACTTTGGCTTTTAAAACGGTCAACTCACTTGCTAAGAGAGCTAATGACTTGACCCTGGTGGTTTCTGTGCAATAATTTTGTTTTGTGTGCAAATGTGAAAGTAGTGTCTTGTGTATTAAACTGTGAATTCCCTGGGTGAAACTCCCAGGGTGGCGTTGCCTGGCACAACATAACTTTTTGTTGATTTTGGGTTAATGTGAAATTATCAGATGTGCTAAAACAGAAAAACCAAATTTTTGGTGCAACCATTTAGCCCTCGCCACAGTATAAAAAAAAAAAACGAACAGGGTCATTTTTGAAGTTTCTGTTATTATGATTTAAAAAGAGTAAAAACAGTTTTTTGTTAATAAATGTCTTCACCCAACCTCTAACCATGAGTGACAGGTTTTTGTGTTATCATTCATATTTTCTGAGAAAAGGCCAAAAACCAGAAAATTCTTCTGGAGGGGTGTAAACTTTTGGGCACAACTGTAGATGGACAGGGTGTCTCACATTACCCAGCTCTCCCTTATTTATATTTGCTTGTGATGTGACGCAGTTTTATTTCAGTCTCCGGACCACAGCTTATGCTCTGGACGTAGCCGCTCTCCGTGTTGAAGTTTTGGTAAGTGATACTTTTAACTGTTTTAGAGACTCTCGAGTGGCTTCAGTCCAGTATAGAAACAACGGTGCACTTTCTGTTCACCTACAGGCTCTTTGCTGCTCTGAGAGCTAATGTGTGAAGTTTCTCTGCCCCAAATGGACAGAGGAATATATTGAATATGGCGACTTACGCCCCTCGGTACATTCCAAAATTGTCACCTTTTTCTTCTGCGTAAGTGGAGCTGACTGCTATTTTAATGTATGTATTTATCTGAGTCATGTAACACAAGTGTAGTTTGGAGTCCTTGCGGCATTACAACGTAAGCTGCTACTGCATGAACTGTTAGCACGTGAGTTCAGTTCCGCTCTGAGGAGGAGGCTTTTGTGTGCTGCACTGCCAAACTTGGTATAATTGTGATACTGTTTTATACAGTCTATGTGTGATACCAAGTAAATACAGGGCCAGTATCACCGATATTAGTACTGGTACCGATACTTTTTATGTGGAAAAGCAGTTTTTCATGATTAATCAATCACACAACCACTAAAACTAAACGTTTCTGCTCATAAATGACCGTTAAAAAACTATTTTTTATAAATTCGGTAAATAATCATGTGCTTATTTTTTTTCCTGCTTTGTTGTAAAACAGCAAATTTGAATATTTATGGATAACAGCAATTCATTTATATGAGCTTTTAAGATATCAATTTGATTAAACATTGGCAGATTAACTATTACAGAAACATACAAATATTCAGGAAATCAGCAATTTGCTGAAAATGTAGAGCAGCAGTTTTAATTAACTTGCACTGGGTGGTGATTGAATAAATTTGGTAAGCAAAATACAACATATAGTTGTGCCTAAAAGTTTACACCCCCTCCAGCAGAATTTTCTGATTTTTTTTGGCCTTTTCTCAGAAAATATGGATGGTAACACAAAATCCTTTCTGTCACTCATGGTTAGAGGCTGGGTGAAGACATTTATTAACAGACAACTGTGTTTACTCTTTTTAAATCATATTGACAACAGACACTTCAAAAATGACCCTGTTCATGTTTTATACACACACACACTGATTACAAGCAAATAGATCACAGGTGAGGATGGTTACCTTTAGTAGACAGTCAAACACATTTGTGTTCACTTTTGTACATTTATCAGGACAAAACCACCAGAGTTGTGTAAACTTCTTAACAGGGTCATTTTTTAAGTTTCTGTTGTCATTATGATTTAAAAACAGTAAACTTATTTTTTTTAATAAATGTCTTCACCCAACCACTAACTATGAGTGATAGGAAGGATTTTGGTTGTCATTCATATTTTCTGAGAAAAGGCCAAAAATCAGAAATTCTTCCGGGGGGTGTAAACTTTTGGGCACAACTGTATATTAGCCGAGTGCTCAAAAGCAAAGTGAGTGAGAGGAGCACATGTACAGAGGAGAAAGTGAAAATGAAGTATAAGTATCAATCTTATCACATAAGTAATGATTGATACTGATATTGGTATTGATATATTGAGTTTTTGGATCGATCTGCCCACCTCTAGTGGAGGGCGCATCAGAGTGCATCATCTGTCATATCCGGCCTATTTGGGCCCTTGTGAGCAATTTAGTCACTCAACCAAAGGAAAAAGTAGAAGAGAAATAATATTTTCCAGCCTCACAGCAAAAAGGTTTGATTCCCCGTATGGTGAGCCTTTCTGTGTGGAGTTTGCATGTTCTCCCCGTGCATGCGTGGGTTCTCTCCAGGTACTCTGGCTTCCTCCCACAGACCAAAAACATGCCCATGTTAGGTTAATTTATTATTCTAAATTGCACGTAGGTGTGAGTGTGTGCGTGAATGGTTGTTTGTATATATGTCAGCCCTGCGATTGACTGGCGACCAATGACCCAATGACAGCTGGGATAGGCTCCAGCTAGGCTCCCTGAATAGCAGGATAGACGATTAAGAAAATGGATGAATGGAAGACAGCGTTTACAGTTCACGTCAGGTGAAGGCAGAGCAGACTGGAGCAGACAGTCCCTGAACCAGACACACCCAGTTAGGGAAGTGCATCGAGTCAACGGCTGCCTCTTTACAGTTTTATACCTTTATCCTTCCTTTCCGTCATCCTTTCTTCCCCTTCCCCTTGCTTCTCTGCCCCCCCTTCCCCACTACCAGAGTTGCATGGTAGAGTTGCACAGAACCGGTTTTTAACCTGCTGAATAAACACTTTCAAACTCATCATGTTTATTTTGTGTCCAGCTTAGAAGCACAGGGATCACCAAACTGGTAAAGTGCGTTGTAATTTGAATATATGTTAGTTTATTATCCTTTATCCGGATTGTTTCTCATCAGGATCTCTGAAACTGTTATAAATTTCTATTGCCTCTTTTCTTCAATGTCTCTTTTTGTATTTTTTTTTTTTTTTTTTTTTTTTTTTTTTTTTTTTTTTTTTTTTTTTTTTTTTTTTTTTTTTTTTTTTTTTTTTTTTTTTTTTTTTTTTTTTTTTTTTTTTTTTTTTTTAATCTATATTGTATCTATGTTGTTTTGCAATTTAAGTAAGGTCTGTTTGTTTTTCTTTATTTCTAGCTTACCTTTCAATGTTGGTGTTGTATAAATGAAGAATGCATTCCAAGTAAACTGCCTGGCTCCCAGCTTTTTGTGCTTGAATATTTTGTCTTTTTATACTTGCTTTCAATCTGTATACAATCTGTGCAAATGAAAAAATACTAAAACTAGGAGTCAACCAGCAAATGAAATGACTACAGTTATAATATTTGGGTGTTTAAATGATGTAATGAAAAAAACTGCTAAGTTTCTTGTATCAAGACATCTCTCTAATTTCAAGAAACTTTACGACAAATTTGTCTTATCCCATTGGTAGATTTTTTTTTTTTTACTTGTTTAAACCTAATTTTTGTCTTTTAAAAACTTAAAATAAGACATTTTTATGACCTGGTCTGGTGAATGTGGCTCAAATTAAGAACAATAAGAAATGTTACTAAAAATAAGACGTAATGACTTGCTTAGATTTCAGTTTTTGCAGTGTAGGAATTAAAAGGTGGGTCGAAACAAAAATGAGGTGTACTCAACCTTTTTTTTTACAACCTTTTCAACAGTGGTCAGAAAACAGTATAGACACAGAAATGCTAAAGTGATGATAATTGAATCAGAAACATCATCTCTCCTTCTGTTTCCTCTAGAGATGGAGCTACAAAGTTTCTGGATTTGACTTGAACTGAATTCTGAGTGTTACTGGTGCTGTAGAGACAGAAGAGGGTGCTCTGCTAAAAGACAAAGAGAAGAGGGAGGAGAGAGCCCCTCCAGCTAAAGTCTCTACGAGGTGAGATAAGAACCTGAGATGGTCCTAAACTTTTCTCCATGTTACAGCTCATTACATGATTCTACCATCAACACTCACCCTCATCATCACATCTGCTAGTGCCAGCACTACAGGCACTAATGACAATGTTTTTCTCAAACAGGATGAAGAGGAAGAGACAAAAGTCCAGTGGACCCAGCTGTGTGTCCATGGAGAGTAACCCATCTATGGATATTCCTTTGGTGAACTTTGAGGGTGGATGTCCTGCTGAAGAAAGGTGAGAACTGAAGAGTTATACATAAGTGCCCTGTCTGATCGTGTTGATACCTTAAATTTGACCTATAGACAATAATCTTGATGCGTACTTTCTTTTTTAAGTAATTTATTTGGGTTTTATTGCCTTTAATCCGGAATGGGGAAGAGAGTGGGGAGTGACATGCAGGACACAGGACACAGGCCAGATTTAAACCCACTAGACTTCAGGTGCTCGACCTAATCCACTGGGCCATTTGCGGCCCTTTATTTGTAACGTCTGTCATTTGAATTAGATTCTTGAACCTCATTGTGTTGCAACCCTAATAAAATCTACAGTGAAATATAAGGACAGCTTCATCAATCTGCGTGTCTAAAAACACTGGAAAGTGTAATAATAAACAGGGGTCTTTCCTCCTCTTTTTGTGCAGTAGTTCAGCAGTGAACCAGAGTAAGGACACATCGGTGGAAGCCCCTACCTCTAAAGTCTCTCTGAGGTGAGATGAAGATCTATAATGGTCCTAAAATCCATGTCACAGCTCATCATCATCAGTCCACCATCAATACTCACCCTCACATCGTTACATCTACTGCTAAAGAACTACAGGCACCAATGACCATCTCTTCCTCTACCAGAGTGAGGAGGAAGAGAATGTAGCTAAATTTTGTAATCCTCCTTTAAGTGTGTTATGACCCTAAAATTCAGACTACAAGACTTATACTATAAACTCTTTCAAAAAAGTGTCAAGGAGCAGATCAGAGACTATGGGGAGGAACAACAGCAAACGTAGATACACTAAGAAATAGTTAACTTAATGCACAAGATTACACATATAAGCATCGTAGGATTAAATTTGTGGAGGCAGAGCAACACAAACGGATAACCCCTGAGCGAATAACTACCTGCCAGGAGGGTTAAATACACCTGACAGTCTGCTAGAGACTGAATACACCTAGGCTAACCTTAACTGAAGGAAGCTAGAGAAGACGCTTAGCACACAACCAGAGCCTGTATGTAAGTCTCTGAGGTGAGATGAGTATCTATAATGGTCCTAAACTCTTCCACATGTCACATTTCATCATATCAATCCACTATCATCACTCACCCTCTCCATCACATCTGCTGCTAAAGAACTACAGGCACCAATGACAATGTTTCTTTCTACCAAAATGAGGAGGGGGAGACCAGAGTCTCCTGGACCCAGCTGTGTGTCCATGAAGAGTGACTGGTCTAAGGATCATCCTCCAGACATTAAAGATGGACATCCTGCTGAGGGAAAGTAAGTAGTGAAAGTTGAATTTTGTTAGTCCTTTTGTGAATGTGATACGGTCCTTAACATTCAGACTGTAAGAAAGTATGCTAGAGACTAAATAAACATAGACTAACCTTAACTGAAGGAAGCTGGAGGAGACACTCAGCACACAACCAGAGCCTGTATGTAAGTCTCTGAGGTGAGATGAGTATCTATAATGGTCCTAAACTGTTCCACATGTCACTTTTCATCACATCAGTCCACCATGATCACTCACCCTCACCATCACATCTGCTGCTAAAGAGTTACAGGCACCAATGACAATGTTTTTTTCTACCCCAATGAGGAGGGGGAGACCAGAGTCTCCTGGACCCAGCTGTGTGTCCATGAAGAGTGACTGGTCTAAGGATCATCCTCCAGACATTGAAGATGGACATCCTGCTGAAGGAAAGTAAGTCTTGACAGTTAAAGGGGGCATAAGACAGCGCCACTGATTAATCACTGATTATAAAGGGACAGGTGTGTTGTGGTGGGGGTGTCACTGAAAAGGAGACAGGGTTTTTACCAGCACGAGGTGGGAAGCTAGAGATGTTTTTTGTTTGTAAAATAAATCATGAAGACTAGTTCCAACTTTCCTGCCATGTCTGCGTACAGACCTATCAGGATCAGTGCTCCTGGCTGTTTGTGGAAAATCAAGTGCAGGCAAAATTTATTTTTTGAGTACAAATAGCCGTTACAATTATATTTCCTCTTTCAATAAAGTGCCCCCCTTACTGTTTTCCTCTTATGTTTCCTCTGGGGTTGATTTTCAGGAAACACAGTGTTCCTTTACTCTGCTTTGCTGATAATTTGCAGGTCTATTCACCCAAGACTCCTTTCAGGAGGCCGTGTTCAACTTTATGAGTGATGTCAAAACATTGATACAGCTAAATGTTTTAAAGTTAAATTTGACCTAGTTTAGGTCTGCCCCCTTGGCTCTCTTGCTCCTCACATAGGGTCCCATGCCAGGAATCTTGCTGTGATCATTGATGGTGCTTTGAAACTTGACCAACATCTCATTGTTCAAATCTAGCTCCAGCTGAGGCTTCCAGCCAAAGTTAAAACTTATTACAGACACAAAGACCTTGAAAAGTTATCCTTGCTTTGATTACATCTTATCTAGCTTTTTTGTTGCGTTCCTTCAAACTGCTGCGGCTCATCTCCTGACTAGGACTAAGAAACATAAGCACATAACTCCAGTGCATTCCTCTCTTCACTGGCTTCAGTTAGGTTCAGGAGCGAGTTAAAGATTCTTTTGTTTTTAAGTATCTGAATGGGCTGGCCTTGAAATAACTGTCTGATCTCGCCTTGTACACTCGTAGACAGGTATTTTCAAAAACCAATAACACTCACTTCATTATTCATTTTTGAAAATACTTTCATCCACATCGTCATTACGGATTATTATGCAGCCCTGGAGGTGACATGGATGGTTTAATTTTATCTTGCGTGTGACTGACTGTATATTGCATGCATGAGTTACTATCTCTCAGGTGTGCGAAGTTCAGTGAGCCACTGCCTTCCTCTTTAAAATGGAGAGTTAGAGCTTTTGTCCAACAGCTGTTCTGTGTGGCCAGAAATCCAATGATTCAGATATGGAGAGAAGATGGGACACCTCTCCACTGAGAATAGGTTTATTGCCTTTGTAGAGCTAACAAAGTGAGCAGTCAGCCGCAAAACACAACCTTTTTGAAGGCTTCAGAATTTAAGTAAGATCAGCGCTGCAGTTATTGAGACTCACCAGCTCAGACATGCAGACACATCAGCTGATACTTAAATACTAGGAGTAGAAATCAATAAAGCTGAAATTTTTCTTAGTAGTTGCTAAGGTTTAAGATATTTAAATACGTTATGCATATTAAGGCTGAACAATTTTAGAAAAAGATCTAATTGCAATTTTTTCTGGCAGATGTTGGGATTTCAATTCAATTCTTGGTCTTCTTCAAATCAAGCTTCAGTGAAGTTTTCACAATATACAGTAACATTTACAAACTTGACAGAAAATTACATCAAAAACTTTTACTCCAATGTAAGGCTGAAAATTGAAGGTAAGATTTGTTTCTAGCTTTTAGATAAAAGGTCAATATCTTAAGATAAAAAGCGGAAATTTTGAGAAGTAAAGAAAAAATTTTGAGAAAAAAGGCACAATTTTGAGATAAGAGTCCAATTTTTTTTTTTTCAAGATGTGTTTATTGTTTTCTCTACTTTTTTTTTTTTTTTTTACAATCAACAAAACAAAAACACTCAAACAGCTCAGCACAACACTGGTCCACACATCCATCAAATGTGCTTTCCACAAAATGAGACGTACATGTAAGTATAAAAAAACATATAGGGTCCTTCCTGAAACAGGGCAGAGTCCAAGATTAGTCCAGTACAATACTTGCAAGTATTGAAGATATAGCAGTACTTGAGAAGCGGAGATATGGAGTCCATATTTGCAAGAACTGCCTTTTTGTTGAGTGAAGCTGACAAGTCAGATATTCAAGAGAAACACTCCATAATAATTTTGTGCCAATTTGCTTTAGAAGGTGACTTTTCACTTATCCATGACAAGAGTCCAATTTTAATTAATTTAACACTTTATTAAAAAGAGTCGAAACTTTCACATTTAAAGTCAAAATGTTGGGATAAAGACAAAAGTCTGGAATAAAAAGTCAAAATTTTCAGATGAAACGTCAACATTTTGAAATAAAGGCAATATTTGAAACAAGAAGTATAATTTTTGATATAAAAGTCAAAATTCTAAGTCAAAATTATTAGAAATATGGACAACATTATGAAATAAAAGATAAAATTTTGAGGTGAAAAAAAAGTGATTTCGAGTTAAATGGTCAAATTTCTGGCCTTAAAGTACAATTCTTTCCATTTCTAAACTAGTCTTTTTTAAGTGTATTTTTAGTTATAATGACCAAAAAAACAAAAAAAGCTTTCCTTGACTCTTAAATTTTAAAAACGATGTAGTGCAAAATATCCTTAATTTTGTTAAGTGAAAAAGATAAAATACAAAACAGTACAACATACAAATACAAAATACAAAAAAGACTAAGTTCAAAAAGAGATAATAAAAAAATAATTTAAACAAAATTCAACAGGAAAAAAGGATCTTTCCCAACAGTCTTACACTCAAGGACGTGTGTGTAAAACAAGTGACAACTGATCCTGGGTCAGTCAGGAGCAAAAAAAATACAGCTATATTTCAGATGCATGATCATGATGTCTGAAATTGGGATTTCAATGCATATGCATTCGGATGTAGACAACTTCACTTTTTATTATAACATGAGGCTGGCTGAGTGCTTCAGACTAGGTGCAGTGTGACGGCGTGGCAGAAGTTCAGAAGCAGTTCTTCTGGGTTCAACACTTCTTGGGTCATGTTTTTTCATAATTGAACAAACCAGATCTGTATTAAACATTGAGCTTAAATTAGCCTCTAGATGTTCCTTGTTTTTAAAAAAAATCCAGAGGTAATCAAGCCTTTGCAGTTGCTGCTCTCACTCTGTGGAGCCCATTACCTCTGTATGGACCTTGAATAGCCTCTTAACTTTTAAAACACAACTTGAGACACACTTGTTCACTTTGGCCTATGGTGGAGAGTAGTGACTTGTAATGGGTCTTTTATGTTATGCTCTGGGTTTTTTGGCTGCTGTCTTGTTTTTTTTTTCTTGCCACCCTTCCTCTCACTTCTCAGTGTCTAGCAGGAGACTTGGCTGGTTTCCCTCCTCTCCCCTCTGAGGCTGCAGCAGAGACACACTTGTCAACAATCAACTCTCAATAAAGCTCTGGACAGCCCTCCACCACTCTACCAGATGATTCGTCCTGTTGGGTGGTGGTTTCTGCTGGTGACTTGCCCTTTTTCGCTCAGTAGAGTTTTTGCTTCTGGCTTCTTTTACTAATGTCAACCTACTAGTAGTTAGCTTTCGCTGATCAATCTTTTGCTTGTATTTTGTGTACATTGTTTTTCCCTTCTGCCTCTCCCAGCCCTCCTGTTTCCTGTCTGCTTGGTGCTGCTACTTTTTGCCCTTCGTCCTGTTTTTGCCTCGGCTCACTCAAGAACTCTCAACAGTGCTTTTTGTGTTTTTGGGCGCGGTCACAGTGGCCAACAAACCATATTGTACTCAAGCGCGGTTTAATCCCCTGCAGCCCCGCTCTCCAGCAGGACAGTACGAATGGTGGTCGCACTGCTTCAGCATGAACCAGACTTCAGCACAGTTGCTGACACATACACGGTCGCCAATGTCACTATGAAGCTTCTGTTTTGAAGACACAGTCTCATTGTTTGAAATGATTGTCCAGAGCAGTGGTCACAACAGTCTTATGTCATGGATTATGCATCATGTACACCTGGTGCCCAAAACACACCTCTGTCAACTGTGCTGAAGCTGGGGAGTAACTTGCGTTCACACCAGCCACTGAAGCCAGACTTTGGGGCTGAAGTGTGCTTAAGCACAACATGGTTGGCCAGTGTGACCGCGCCCTTTGTCTCCTGCTTTCGTGGTTCACTTGATCTAAGCGGTAACATTTTATTTATGTTAATCTGTACTTTTGTTTATTGTTCTTATGTTTGCTTTCATTGTTTTTCTACCTATTCAATTTTAAAGAACTTAAGTGTTTTTTTTTAAATGTATGGTGTAAGATAGCTGTCAAAAATACGTATGCATAATTATTGATTCGTATTTGTAATTTGAACTATTTCTCTGTCAAAAAAGTTGTTTTGCGCAAAATTCTTGTCATATACATGAGTCTGTGAAATTGGGTTCGAGTTAGGATTGTTTTTATATGAGTGTTCGTTTAAAATTTGCAAGTGCCAGTGTTTATGAATACAACTCAAGTTTCTAAAACTACGTCTAAATCCAAGTTTACGGGTCGGCTCGAAAAGGGCTGAAATGACATCACTGCTCAGGAAGAGCAATCGATCCACGATGCCTCCAACTGTGCATGCGCATGCCTGTGCAGAGGCAAAGACAGAGTGTAACTGTGTGCCAAAGCTGGGTCTTCATAAATCAACATGTCTAAAACCACTTTAAGTATGCAACTTTACATAAACAGGGGTCTTTCTTCTTCTTTTTGCGCAGTAGTTCAGCAGTGAACCAGAGTGAGGACACATCAGAGGAAAACCCTCCCTCTACAGTTTCTCTGAGGTGAGATGAGTATCTATAATGGTCCTAAAATCCATGTCACAGCTCATCATCATCAGTCCACCATCAACACTCACCCTCACATCGTTACATCTACTGCTAAAGAACTACAGGCATTAATGACCATCTCTCTCTCTACCAGAGTGAGGATACTTTGATTGCAGAAAAAGTGCACTATATGCACGTTTTGTTAGAAAGCAGTGAGTAGATTCAGCAGAACAAGAACGAGACACTAGGTCGCTGTTGTTGTTTTTTGCTTTATGCATGGCACAGTGGAGGTTCAATGCACATGTGCAGAGTTGAGAGTGACATCAGCATTTTCACTGAAAACGACAGCTTGCGGTTTATTCTGCAACAGTGGAAACAGCGTTTTAGAAAAATCCCACTTTGAAGGGCATTTTTAAAAGTTACCGTGATTTGGTCAGCTGAAATGCAACAATAGTTTTGTTTCCCCCTTAATCTGTTCTTGTGCAAACAGCCCCTAAGTTTGGCTGCTTACTAGCTAATGGCTGATCCCTTAGTTACTATTACCAGCTTTGATTGAACTAGAACTCAAAAGAAGAGGCCCAGTGAAGATGTGAAGGGTGAATTTCTGTGTGAATTGAGGAATTTTTTGTCAGGTTTCTCTTAATTGCCTGTATCTGCATGTCACGTGATTATCTGCTACACTCAACCTGCAGCCTTGTGCCTATGACCAAATCACACTGGTGCTGATATTCAGTACAACAGAACTGTCTCCTGGTTGATACCGCTTAATTTGCTAACACTTGTGGCACTTGATGATGTACCCAGGTCTGCTCAATGTAGGGTGCCAAGCATAGACTGTATAAAACATGGACGTAGTCTCCGTGACGTCACCCGTCTGTTACTGCAGCTCTGTTTTGAGGCTAAACGACGGGCGCGGCCATATTGGAAATGGGACGAGTGACGAGTGCCCAAACTCACAGCTATTGGGCGCCCATCAGTCACGTGATCTGTGCTGTGGCTCTGATTGGGTAAGCTCTTAGTCCTAATATCTTCCAAACGGCCGAGTTAGAAAAAAATTCACCCCCCTCACAGTGTGAGCCGTTAGCAAAATTAGCGATCCAGACAGGAGACAGAGTTTGTACCAGGCTTTAAATACGCTAATTTCGGCTCTGAAAACGGCCTTTTTCCCGTCCACTTGTACAGGACTTCCGGTGCTTCTGGAGCCAGTCTCAAGCGGTCACTTGAGGAACAGCAGCTTTTTAGCACTTCTATGTTGTCTCATTTTTTCAGACCGGAGGTTGCCGCTCAGTGCCAAGATGAGTGACAAAGGTCAAAAGGAAAAGACAAGACCCCTCTGGGGGAAACACATCAGGAATTATTACTGGAAAGGGCTACACCTCAAATGAGTTCTGATTGACTAGATGGGAGAGCATCTGGTTGGGTTTCAAGTGGTCATGCTTCTCTAACTCAACTGTAAAATGTAATTTTACTCCACAGAGTTCAGCAGAGCTCAGAGGATCTCAGGGATCAGCCTGACCAGCAGCATCGAACCAACCTGGACTCTACATTGAAGGCATGTGTGAAACATTTATAGATTGAACAAGACAAACCAAAGGTTCAAAGCTGTTTCATCTTTTGTTTTGACCTTTGGGAACACAGAGGACTGAGATGTTGTGGTCTGCCAGCTTAACCTCATACTTCCCACCGGCAGGCCCTTTGCTATTTCCCTGACATCACCAAAGTATAAATAGTAATGACTTCATCAAACATTGGAATGCCATGTGGCTTTAGAAAGCTCAAAGTCTTTACATTTCAGCCACTAGGTTTGTTTTACAGTTTACTTGACCGACAAAACGTAATTAGGGACATCTTACCTGTTTAGGGTCATTATATCATGTCATTAACCCGTACCTTGAATATTCACTCTCCTTTCCACCAGAAGAATCCAGAGCTCAAACATATCAAAAGTGTTGTTTCATGAAATTATTCCAAGTGGTGAAATTTCTCCTGTAAAGTCCGTTGTTTGTCTGTCTGTTGTGTCCGTTCTCATCAATAACAGCAGCTTCACAGTCTTAGAGCATTTCTTCCTCAATGTGAATTTGGCAAAGCTGGGTGTGTTTTATTTCCTTAGACTTCTAGCCAGTGTTCCCATCTCGATACATGGAGGTTTGATGCCAGGAGAGCCTGATTTATACAGGAAGTGCTCCCTGCTTCACGCGCCTTTAGCGTTAGCTCATACTGTGTAATAGCCCCATACTAGGCCCGTTTATTGGCTATCGGCCCTGTCAGTCACATGTACAGTAACCAGAGCTTGCTGTAGAAGGACAGACTGCTGAGAAATGGACTTTTTGCCAAGCGTAATCATTCATATCGAGGTACACAGCAGGAGCAGTACAGTTTGTGACCGGAGGTTTTAATTTCACAATTTTTAGTGAACCTTTTCACGGAGAGAACAAAGTTGACTACAAAGAGGACACTGAGCACTGATAGAGCTGGATTTTTTTGTGTGAGGATGTCAGACTAGATTGTGGGAAATGAGAATGCATCTTCTGTGTTTGCACACCTGAGACTAAAAACTCTTTAACTTCTACAAAGTTTTACCTAGAGAGCTCAAATTTCACCCAGATGTTAATGACAAGGTGTAGAAGTGATGTGGTGAATGTTTTGTCTGACATGAAGCATCTTGAGGTTGATGATGTTAAAAAATTGGTTATTAAAGATGAAGTAGAAAAATAGTGTTTCAGCTGCATTTATCCTGATGTGGACTTTAACCATATATAAAAACATGACATTTTCTGAAACTAGAGACTTTAATCTTTCAAATGAGGCGTCACTGATTAATTTTGACCTTGTGGTTCTACAGTTATAAGCTTTAAAAACAAAGCATACACGCTAGAATTGGGTGGGACTAAACTAAAGCTTAAACTAAAATTAATGCGCAGTGTATAATTCTGTTCCAGCTGCTGGAGGAGAACATTTTCGACTTTGTGAAGGACGAGCTGAAGAGAGTTGACAGGGTCCTGAGATCAGACTACCCAGCATGCTCAGAGGGTCAGGGTGAGGATGCAATGGTTTTGAATGGTGAAGATGAAGAACAGAGGAGGATCAGAGATGCTTTTGTGAAGATCACCCAGCACTTCCTGAGGAGAATGGACCAGGAGGAGCTGGCTGACTGTCTGCAGAGCAGTAAGTGAATTTAACAGACCACTCAACCCCTGGCTGGTTCTGGGATCCATCTTGATCTGATACCAGTTTACCCTAAACTCTTTTCATTTTCCTATTGTCTTTTTAGCAGTACCACAACAAAGCTGAAAAGGGCATTCAAGATCTTTTCAAAGACAACGGGCCTCATTCACAAACAGTGCATAACCTCCTCGACCATGCGTACGCACAAATAATGAATGATTAGTTTTCTAAAAGACTTGAAACAGACTTTTTTAACTAAAAGCATGACATTAAAACTACTTTCAGTTAAAAAACTGTGCATTGGCTAACAGAATAAAAAGAATGGGCAGACCCCAACCTATAGTTTTGAAGTTTCTGTTGTCATTATGATTTAAAAAGAGTAAACACAGTTGTTTTATAATAAATGTCTTCACCCAACCTCTAACCATGAGTAACAGAAAGGTTTTTGTTATTGTTCTTAGTCTTGAAGAAAGGGCCAAGAAATCAGAAATTCTGCCAGGGTATGTAACTTTGGAGCACAACTGTATACCCTATTCAACAGAAATGGCATCCTTCCTGAAAAATCATTGATATCTCTAAGTTTTCAGAAGCCATGGCCTATTTCTATGGAGGCTGCCCTCAAAGAGCATTTAAGAAAGAAACAAAAAATGGCAGCCATCTTGAAAGTATTAATGATTACCACCTTGAATTTTTAACACACAAGTAGCACAATGCATGAAGAATATAATAATGTGCAAATCAGTATTTCACTTTTTTATGTTAAACAAATTTGTTGACTGCTCTGACAAACTGTCATAAATTTGTGCAAACTAAATGAGGCGTAAAAAAAACTGGCTCCTGATGACTTTGTGCAGTTGTGCCTAAAAGTTTACCCCTCTCCCCCTCCAGCAGAATTTCTGATTTTTTGGCCTGTTCTCAGAAATTATGAATGAGAACACAAAAACCTTTCTGTCACTCATGGTTAGAGGCTGGGTGAAGACATTTATTAACAAACAACTGTGTTTACTCTTTTTTAAATCATAATGACAACAGAAACTTCAAAAATGACCCTGTTCATTTTTTTATACACACACTGATTACAAGCAAATAGATCACAAGTGAGGATGGTTACCTTTAGTAGACATTCAAACACATTTGTGTTCACTTTTGTGCATTTATCAGGACAAAACCACCAGAGTTGTGTAAACTTCTCAACAGGGTCATTTTTTAAGTTTCTGTTGTCATTATGATTTAAAAAGAGGAAACTTTTTTTTTCATGAGTCGCCATGAGTGACCAAAAGGTTTTTGTGTTATCATTCATATTTTCTGAGAAAAGGCCAAAAAAATCAGAAATTCTGCTGGAGGGTGTAAACTTTTAGGCACAACTGTATAATTTTTGAGCAAATGATGTGCACTCAACTCCACGGTTCACTCAGTCTTATTTGTTTTTTTGCAAAAATATCCAGCAGCTGTTTTTATGTGTCGTTTATGTTTGGGATGCCCAGTATGATCTCCCTCAAAACACCAAGGAGAGACTGATTATTTATCACCTCACTGGTCAGGACGTGCGTCTGCCTACAGGACTCGGGAAAACCAGCCAGGTCGAGTGTGCCGCCTTCTGATGCACTGCGCAGATCTCCTTATACAGATGAATTAGGGCGTGGTGACGTGCCAATTTCAGGATGTGGGAACGCGTCTGTTGATTTAGAATGAATCTGATTCACTAATATATGCACGATGGTGCGGATAAATATGACTCATATGCACATCATGAATCCGACAGTGATTTTGCCTATTTCTGTATTTTATGAAGGGAGTAAGAATATTTCTATACATTTATTAGTGAATCAGGCCCAATGTCTTTGATAGTCTTAGCACAAAAAGTAAGTGAGTTAGTGTTTGGTACATAATTTCTGGTTATAATACAGGCTTCTCTGTAGTAAACCTAATACTGTAAAGTCTATTTGGAGCTCTTTTAAATGAAGCCTCATTGGTTCGGAACAGTCATTTGTGGGTTGAGCAGCAGAGCTGACTGTGTTGGTTATGGTAATTGTGTGATGGGGCAACTTCAAGCTGATGTTCATCTTCAACCAGACTTTCCAACAATACAAGCCGACTACATTACAAGCGTTTTCACAAAGAACAACTGATCCATCAAACACATTAGTCTTTGCTGATAGCGTTGAGTTTAGTTCAGCAGAATTTACCAGGGCACTTGGTCTGCCAGTAACTCACCTATTCCATAACAGGGCACCCAGAAAGTATTTGCAGTGTTTCTCTTTATGAACATTTTAATGGAACATTTCAAAATGGAATAAATCCATGTATAAATGAATTCCCTCCTTAAAATTCTACAAAGTCTCTATAATGACAATATAATTTTTTTTTTTTTTTTTTTTTTTTTTTTTTTACAAATTTAATAAAAATAAATACCTGTACAAGTATTCACAGCCTTTGCTCAATACTTTTTGTAATGCACCTTTGGCAGCAGTTACAGCTGTCACATCTATCTTTGGGCAGTTTGGTCCATTCTTCTTTGCAGCTCCTCTCAAGCTCCATCAGGCTGGATGGGAAGCATCAGTGCACAGACATTTTCAGATCTCTGCAGAGATGTTTGATCAGATTCAAGTCTCTGTCTGGGCCCCTCGGGGACATTCACAGAGTCGTCCTGAAGCCGCTTCTTTGATATCTTGGACTGTGAGCTAAGGGTCGTTGTCCTGCTGAAGGTTTTCATCCAGGATGTCCCTGTACATGACTGCATTCATCTTTTCTTCAATCCTGACTGGTTTCCCAGTTCCTGCTGCTGAAAAACATCCTCACAGCCTGATGATGCTGACGCCTCCATGCTTCACTGTAGAGATGAGCGCTGCCTGGTTTCTTTCAAACATGATGCCTGGCATTCACAACAAAGAATTCAATCTTTGTCTCATCAGAGCAGAGGATTTTCTCTCTCATGGTCAGAGAGTCCTTCAGGTGCTTTTGTCAAACCTCAGGTGGGCTGATATGTGCCTTTTTCTAAAGAGCGGCTTCAGGCCAGACTCTCTACTACTTAGCTCTGATTGGTGGTTTGCTGCAGAGATGGTTGTCTTTCTGGAAGGTTCTCTTCTCTCTCCAGAGGACCGCTGTCTCTCCCCCCCGATTGCTCAGTTTAGATGGGCGGCCAGCTCTGAGAAAAGTCCTGGTGGTTCTGAACTTCTTCCATTCACAGAAGATGGAGGTCACTGAGCTCATTGGGACCTTCAAAGCAGCAGGACCTGTCTCTATATTTGTACCTGGAGACAATCCTGTCTCAGAGGTTTACAAACAATTCCTTTGACTTCATGATTGGTTTGTACCCTGACCTGCACTGTCACCTGTGAGACCTTGCATGGATAGGTGTATGCCCCCCAAATCCTGTCCAATCCGCTGAATTTACCACAGGTGGATTCCAGTAAAGCTTTAGAAACATCTCAAGGATGATCAGTGAAAACAGGATTAACTTGAGCTCAATTTAGAGTTTTGTGGCAAAGGCTGTGAATGCTTCTGCACATGTGATCTGTAAGTTTTTGACTTTTAATAAGTTTGCTAAATTTAAAAAAAACAAAAACCCTTTTTCCTGTTGTCATCGCAGGGTGTTGTGTGGAGGATTTTGAGGGAAAAAAAGATTTCATTCCATTTTAGAATGAGGCTGTAACATAACAAAAGAAGTGGAGAAGTGAAGCGCTGTGAATATTTTCAGGATGAACTTTAAACAAAGCATATTGAAGCAGTTTGATTTTCAAGAGCACGAAAATGATTTTATTTGTAAAACATGCACTGATTGATAAAGGAATTAGTACCAAGATGTTCTGCAGGTTCCACTCATTATTTTCATGTGTTTCTTTTGTGTTCAGGAACTTATGATGCAGTGTGTGAACGTAAACTCAAGTCTAACCTGAAGGACAAATTCCAGCTTATGATGGAGGGGATCGCTAAAGCAGGACACCCAGTTCCTCTGAAGCAGATCTACACAGAGCTCTACATCACAGAGGGAGGAGCTGCAGAGGTCAATGATGAACATGAGGTCAGACAGATTGAAACAGCATCCAGGAAACCAGACAGAGCAGAGGAAAGCATCCAACCAGAAGACATTTTTAAAGGCCCCCCTGGGAGACAGGGTCCAATCAGAAGAGTGCTGACAAAGGGAGTGGCTGGCATCGGGAAAACAGTCTTAACACAGAAGTTCACTCTGGACTGGGCAGAAGACAAAACCAACCAGGACATCCAGTTCACATTCCCGTTCACTTTCAGAGAGCTGAATGTGATGAAAGAGAGAAAGTTCAGCTTGGTGGGACTTGTTCATCACTTCTTTCCTCAAACTAAAGAAGCAGGACTCTGCAGCTTTGAAGAGTTCCAGCTCCTCTTCATCTTTGACGGTCTGGATGAGTGTCGACTTCCTCTGGACTTCCACAACAATCAGATCCTGACTGATGCTACAGAGTCCACCTCAGTGGATGTGCTGCTGACAAACCTCATCAGGGGGAACCTGCTTCCCTCTGCTCGCCTCTGGATAACCACACGACCTGCAGCAGCCAATCAGATCCCTCCTGAGTGTGTTGACATGGTGACAGAGGTCAGAGGGTTCAGTGACCCTCAGAAGGANTCTTTGACGGTCTGGATGAGTGTCGACTTCCTCTGGACTTCCACAACAATCAGATCCTGACTGATGCTACAGAGTCCACCTCAGTGGATGTGCTGCTGACAAACCTCATCAGGGGGAACCTGCTTCCCTCTGCTCGCCTCTGGATAACCACACGACCTGCAGCAGCCAATCAGATCCCTGCTGAGTGTGTTGACATGGTGACAGAGGTCAGAGGGTTCAGTGACCCTCAGAAGGATGAGTACTTCAGGAAGAGATCCAGAGATGAGGAGCAGACCAGAACAATCATCTCCCACATCAAGAGCTCCAGAAGTATCCACATCATGTGCCACATCCCGGTCTTCTGCTGGATCACTGCTACAGTTCTGGAGGATCTGCTGAAGACCAGAGAGGGGGGGCAGCTGCCCATCACCCTGACTCAGATGTACATCTACTTCCTGGTGGTTCAGTCCAAAGCGAAGAGCATCAAGTATGAAGGAAGAGCTGAGACTGATCCAGTCTGGAGTCCAGAGAGCAGGAAGATGATTGGGTCTCTGGGAAAACTGGCTTTTGAGCAGCTGCAGAAAGGAAACCTGATCTTCTATGAATCAGACCTGACAGAGTGTGGCATCGACATCAGAGCAGCCTCAGTTTACTCAGGAGTGTTCACACAGATCTTTAGAGAGGAGAGAGGACTGTACCAGGCTGAAAAGGTCTTCTGCTTCATCCATCTGAGCGTTCAGGAGTTTCTGGCTGCTCTTCATGTTCATCTGACCTTCACTGAGTCTGGACTCAACCTGATGGAAGAAGAACAAACAGCATCCTCTGTCTCTAAAATCTTTAGAGTCAAACCTAAACTGACACGTCTCCATCAGAGTGCTGTGAATAAGGCCTTACAGAGTCCAAACGGACACCTGGACTTGTTCCTGCGCTTCCTCCTGGGTCTCTCTCTGCAGACCAATCAGAGTCTCCTGAGAGGTCTGCTGACACAGACAGGAAGTGACTCACAGACCAATCAGGAAACAGTCGATTACATGAAGAAGAAGCTCAGTGAAGACCTGTCTGCAGAGAAAAGCATCAACCTGTTCCACTGTCTGAATGAACTGAATGATCGTTCTCTAGAGGAGCAGATCCAACAGTCTCTGAGATCAGGACGTTTGTCCTCAGAGAAACTGTCTCCTGCTCAGTGGTCAGCTCTGGTCTTCATCTTACTGTCATCAGACAAACATCTGGATGTGTTCGACCTGAAGAAATACTCTGCTTCAGAAGAGGCTCTTCTGAGGCTGCTGCCTGTGATCAAAGTATCAAGTAAAGCTCTGTACGTGCAAACTTAAGCATAGGAAATAAAACTTGTTTAAAAACTTTCTTTTTCATCAAGAAGAAAACACTCTTCTTCATAATGACTACCTTTCATGTACTTTTGACTGTTCTTTAGGTTAAGTCACTGTAATCTGTCAGAGAGAAGCTGTGCAGCTCTGTCCTCAGTCCTCAGCTCACAGTCCTCCAGTCTGAGAGAAGTGGACCTGAGTAACAATGATCTACAGGATTCAGGAGTGAAGCTGCTGTGTGAGGGGACGAAGAGTTCACACTGTAGACTGGAAACTCTCAGGTTAGTGCAAAGCTGTGTGAAAAGGGTGCAGTTGTGCTCAGAAGTAAGAATTAAAAATTTCTGCAATTTGAGTTCCACCATTTGTGACATTACCTTTTACTGAAATTTCTAAGCACTTTTACCCCCCCACAATGTTTCTCGGTCAGCTCGTTCTCCCACATCATTTTGGAATTGCCCTTTGCTTGGTCAATCAGATTAACAACAAATTGGCCTTTGCTTTCCTTTTTTCTCTTGTTACTATTTCTCAGTCCCACAAACTTCAATTTTTCTGTGGTCAGTTTTGATTTTATAGCTGCCGTTCAGGTCTCATCACGCTCCCTCATCCCTCTGAGTTAAATTCAGGCGGCAACTTTTTTTGTTGACCAAGCAGTATATAATTAAACAGTAACTCTGTATAACTTACAGCATGTTTTTGCAAGATCATGCGCAGATCAGCTGCAGACGCATCAATCTGGATCAGCACTTCTCCTAACAAGTCTTTTCCTGCCAGTATCAGGGCCCAGGAGGGTTCTGTCCATGAGGAGACTATGATACATAACATTGTCTTCACATAAACTTAATGTAATAATACGTTTGGTCAAAACTACTGTAAAGCAGCGTCAAATCACCTGATTCAGTATCCGTACCATACTTCAACATGCTTTCTGTATCAGAATTTTTAAAAAAATCCTGTCAATCATCCTCCTCACCAACTGACATTTGTGTGAGCTGAAGCTTAAGTTCTTGCTCTAAACTACCAGCCCTGTCACATATAGTTCTGCTGCTTTTCAACAGGTGGTTGTTTGCTTCAAGGTGTACAGTTTAACTCTAAGATGATGAACAGGAGATATGACATCACTGTTTATCATCAGCCTGATTCAATGAGAGCTGTCAGCAGCTGCATAAACACAGTGTTGGGAAAAGTGCATTTGATTTACTCCCCCCAGTCTACCCTGTTTGTGGAATAGCAATTGTGGAGGGATGTGGTTTTCCCCAGGAAAGTTCATTAATTTTACAAGTAAACTCTGCACTATATAAAGTTTTTTAATATCATAAATATATTACAGCTGGAGATGTGAGAATGAGGAGTTTCTGCACTTCCCAATCCATTAATGAGCCGCTCTTCATTTGTTTGGCTGTAAAACCTCAAAACTGCTAAAGCCTGGTCTAGCTGGGCTCATTTCGTTGGATAGTCGTTTTGGTAAAACCAAATACCATCTGCTTTTGAGACAATGGGTTTTACTTTGACAGTAATGGGCTTTTTTTGGGTGGTTTCTGTGCACAACTTCCCATTCTGCCAATCTGCTTTTAGTTAAATTGATGCGTTACAGCTCTGGCATTCAGCAAACATAGAATTGCTGTGTAGATGCTGTTACCTACTGAATCAGGGATGCATCTGGTATATTTCAGCCATTAGGGGCACAGACTGCAGAGGGATGACACATTGAAATCAAACATTTTTTTAAAATGTCCCCTTCCCACAATGCCTTTCAGGCAAAACATGTTTTGTTTTGTTTTTCACTTTAAGCCATGTAAACATCATATAACTTACAAGTTTGAGCAAACTTAAAAGGTAAAGAGGGGGTCTGCCCCATGCCCTGACTGATATATCATTAGGGGCCTGATATATGAAGGCTTTAACTCATTTTAAATTGTTCCTTTGTGTGTGTGTGTATGTGTGTGTGTGTGTGTGTGTGTGTGTGTGTGTGTGTACATATACAGTCTATCAGGCTGTATGATCACAGAAGAAGGCTGTTCTTCTCTAGCTTCAGCTCGTCCTTCCTCCTGTCTGAGAAACCTGGACCTGAGCTACAATCATCCAGGAGAAACAGGAAAAACACTGCTGACTGCTCTGCTGGAGAACTTACACTGCAAACTGGAGACACTGAAGTACACACACACACACAAGTTTTTCCACAGACTTTTTTCACCATGTCTTTGACTAAATGTTTGATGAGATGTAGAAGTTTTACCAACATTAAGCTCTTGTGGAGAAAACAATCTGTGTAAATGACTTTTGTTTCTTACTCTAGTTTGGACCATGTTGGGCCACATAGACTGAGACGGGGTCTAAGGAAGTGTGAGTGTGTTTTAAGTTTGATTCATTTAAACTCCCCTGCACAAAGATGAGTTTGAAGTCAGGGTCAGCAAGATTTTCCAAAAAATAAAAAATAAAATCACAACTTTTACAGGAATAATCCTGCTCAGTCACCATCCCAGGACCTCTATACATTTGTGACTTTGTGTGTTGATGTTAGCGAGTGGGAGAAGCTAATCTGAGCTGCTAAGACGGAGACCGTAACACAGGAAAAGAATAACACAGAATAAGAACAACACAATATTTGCAGAATACCTCATTTACCTGCAGGCAGTCAGGTGTATGACTTTTGAGTCTCTCACATGTAGAAACGTGATACTGCAGGTGCTCCCTGGACTGGTGAGTGTCTCCACAATGCTACAGCTATTAGCTCCAGTCAGAGGCAGTGAGCATGAGCTGAACAATGAGCTGGACAGTGAGCTGTAGGTAAATGTAATGTTTAATATAGTTTCCTTTATATTGTCAACCTCAGCACAAATGTCTAAGTCAAAGAAATCTAAATAAAATAAACAAGTTAACAGTGATAAGATGGATAATCTAAAAATAACATAATTAATGTTATTTAAAAATAACAAATACACATCAAAAATGTGTTCATTTTTCTTTGCCGAAAACTTTGATATACGACCAAGACCAATATGCTATAAGGCTAAAGAAATGAAAACTGTTTGGTTTCACACTATACATAAGTCTTGTAGGTTATTAGACAAAATAAGAATGTAATTGTATTTTATATTTCAACAGTCACATATTAAAAACAACCAATATGAACTGCTTTTGTATTCTTAACAAATTTTCACATTCTGACATTCTGTCTTATGACTCAAGTTTCACAAAGGACTTCTGAAGTGCAATGAGTATTCCCAGTTTTACAGCTCAGGGGCTGTATGCAGACTTAAACATCCAAAAGGGGCAGTGAACATTATAAAGGAAAGGGTGAATGATCTGTTTAGTGAAAGTGAACACAATAAGGCTCTGGAGAGCTGTGTTGTAAAAAAGTCTCTATGGACTGTTGCCACAAACTCGTTTCTAATCTTAATCCAGGAGACCCATGTATCAGTTGAGGAGGACTGTTGATGAATATTCCGCACAAACTACAGAGGAATTGGAGTCTCTTTGCTGCCATCTAGTGATCAGAGGGTGAACTACATTCAGTTGATAAAGGCAGAAGTAGAGTTTGACAGAGGGCATAGATTTTGTTGCTAAACTCAGGAAATTGGCATTCGTTTACAAGACCCGCTCTCATCAGAGTCAGCACAAAGGGGGACACAGAGAACATTGTTACAACTTTTCTCACTTTTTGGCTCAGGATAAGTTTTTTTGGACTGTCACAGCCCTCTAACACACCCGCCGTTAATGAAAATAATTGTTGAGAGAAACAATTGTGGCATTCATACATCATGGATTATTTATCATCTATGCACTGCAGCCACCTGCTTGAAGTGAACTGCACAAAAGCGCACTTCTCCCAAGTGTGCTGAAGCAGAGGAGGGAATTGCCTAAGCAGGTTACTGAGGTCACACTGACCTAATGAGCTGGACCGAAGGGCTGAAGTGAGCTCAAGCACAGCATGATTGGCCAGTGTAACTGTGTCTTTATTAAGCTTATGTTTTTTGATTCAGATCTCCCATCAATTTCAGCTCCAAACATCCTGACCTGTCATGGTTCCTGGATTTCATTAAGCTCTAACTGGATTATTGGTCATCAGAGCCATCATTCAGATGATGTTTTATTGTTTGTTTGATGCCTCCTGGTAACTGTCAGTCATGTTGTTTCTCAATGAACTGATGATCACCTGTAGCTGTGTTCTGTCTCCTTCTCTCCATCAGATGCCTGTGAGCTGAAAGTGGACACAAACACAGTGAACAGAGCACTCAGACTGTCAGACAACAACAGGACGGTTAAACGTGGGATAATGGATCAGCCATATCCAGATCATCCAGACAGATTTGACCACTGGCTCCAGCTGCTCTGCAGAGATGGTCTGACTGGTCGCTGTTACTGGGAGGTTGAATGGGCAGGAGGAGTTTGTGTATCAGTGAGTTACAGAGGAATCGGCAGGAAAGGAACAAATGAAGTTGATGTATTTGGTCAGAATGATCACTCCTGGGCTCTGATCTGCTCTGATAAAACAGGCTACTCTGTGTTATACAGCAAAAACCAAACAGCCATCCCCTCCTCTCCCCCTGCCTCCTCCTCTGGCAGAGTAGCAGTGTATCTGGACCACTCTGCTGGAACTTTGTCTTTCTACAGAGTCTCCTTTGACTCACTGGTCCACCTCTACACCTTCAACACCACCTTCACTGAACCTCTTTATCCTGGGGTCGGGCTCTTTCCTAGAGGCTCATTGTCTCTGTGTTCTCTGTAGGTTTGAGAAGCACTGCTGACTGAAGATCAGCTGATTCTGATCATTCTGTGAAGTAGATCCGTCTGTTTTTAAGACAAACACTCAGAGCCTCCAGACAACAAACAAGTCTGATCTGAGGTTTTACAGGCAGAACAAACACTCATATTTGTTTGAGAAGTTCATCATCTTTTGATAAATGAATAAATGTTTGTTTTGAAATCAAACATTAAAAATTGACTGTGTTTTGGATGTACCTTTCTGTGTACATGCTCTACCTGCTTCTTCTTTTTTCCACTCTCAGCTTTTGATCTCATTGCTCCTCTGGTTTTATTCTGGATTGATTTTTATCGTTCAGTTCTTGGATGTGACAAAATTAGTTAAACATTCACTCATATTTCTTTAAAATGCATTTTTTACCTTCACTACAAAATAAAATCTCTTTATGAAATTGTTTGATCAGGAAAGTAACAGTCTTGAAGAACAGTCATTTAGTTCTTCACAAGGAGCCACCTATGTTTGGTCTCATAGACTAAGCCACGACCCAGATTCAGACCCAGACCCAGTTTTTCTGCTGACTAAAGTTTTCTGTACAAATTTTCATGTGCGCTAAGGTTTTCATAATGTGTAAAGTGAAGGACAGCCCTCAGTTTGAGCTTGACTGATTGATAACAGTGATTTGTGCTTTGGCTCCAATAAAAGGTCAGGGGGGATTATTTGGACCCCGGTAATTTTGGTTTTCCTGAAATAATTTTGTTTCTGTGTCCAGAGTAATATGATGTCTGGGATAGCTTTTGTTTTCATGTTATCAGGCCAAAAACACCAGAGTGTGTAAACAACCACTAACCATGAGTGACAGAAATGTTTTTGAGTTATCATTCCTATTTTCTGAGAAAAGGACAGAAATTCTGCTGGAAGGTGTAAACTTTTGGGCACAACTGTATACACGCACACACACACACACGTATATATATATATATGTAAAAGTCTGAATATATATAAACTTTGAGAGTGACGTCATCGGTTCACTGCCCTCATCCCGTCTTTCTGAGGTGTTATCACTTTTCCACCACAGACAAAATTTTCAGTGGTTTTACCATGAGTGAAGCTGCACGAATATTTATTGCTTCCATTTTAAGAAATGTAAATATCATCAACACGCCGGTGAATGCATGAGCTAGCCAGAATGACGTGAGCTCCACAGGTCATGCAGTTGCAACGTATCATGCAAACATGCCTGCACCTTCTCAAGGAAGTCCCTGTGCAGCCCCTGTCTACACTGTAAACAATTGTCCTGTAAAATAACAGTAAAATACTGGCAGCAGTGGTTCCAGTATTTTACTGTTTATTTTACGGTAGGCCTACTGTTACACACTTTACAGTATATTACTGTAATAATACCAACAGTAATGCACTGTAATTCATGTGCTGAATTACAGTGCATTACTGTTTTTTTTAATTGATTTTTACAGCAGACTGCTGGCAGCAGGGTTTCCAGTATAGTACTGTTTTCATACAGTTTGCTTACTGTAAGCTTAATATACAGTTAATTTCTTTTTATGTATTAAAGCATTGTATATTGCTGGATTTACAGTGCACAGTACTGCTTTTTATATTAAAAACAAAACTTCACCACAATCCCAAAGAAAATACCATGAAGACATTTTTGTTAAAATAGCATTAGCAAGTTAGCAAATGTAACATGGTATTCTGTACAACATACTGAATGAGTCAGTTAACTTAAACGCAGCAGCAAAAAAAAAAAATCTATGGAAAAGAAGAGACTTGAAATTTCTTATCAGCACCATTTATTTGAAAACCCCACATTTATTTAAAACATTTTTCAACATTTCAAACATTTATTAACATTTTAAACATTTGTTAAAACATATAAAGAAGGGTCTGAGTCCTTTAAGAATAGAACATAATCATCATAAACAAATTTTTTTCTGCAGTGCTATACAACTTAAATACCCATATTTTTGCAGTAAAAAGGAGAACATGTCAGAAAAAAAAGGGAAATGAGGCAGCATTGATGTGCGGTGCCGAGGTGACGAGGTCTCACTAACATAGTCGATATAAAATCCCACTCGAAGTCCATTAGGTTCTTAAGAAGAGTGGACACATGTTGGTTGACGGTGGTGGACTTCTTCTGAACGACTCTCCCTGTCTTCTTGGAGAAAGTCTTGCCCTGGCTGACCTTGGTCCCTTTTTCAAGGTTGATCCTGATGAAGTGCCTGCAAAATACACAATCGTCCAACATAAGAGGTCATGGTCTACTGCCATCTATAACAGGGATGGAGCCTTCATGACTGTCATAAGTAACACTTGGGTTTATCCCGCAATTTCATGTAAACTATGTTACCATGCAATGTCAATAAACTGAAACATAACACAGTTTGTAACAGACAAGTTGTTGGTCACTACATGTCAGTACTTCTTTAACTTGTGATCCAAGAGTTTTTAAAAGTTTAAACTTGCTCTGCTAAATTTAGTCTTATGATGTTAGCTGCTGTTAGCTGTTACCACAATAGTTATCCATTCATGTGATGCACAGAAACATACAACAAAATCCCCAAAATAGAAGCGCAATGATGTTTTTAGCTGCTAACCAACCAAAAATCAAAACAGCAAAGGAATATGGCTAATTTAATTGAACTATTCAGAAATTTGTTCTTACCTACAAAATGATGATAGCAAGTTGCTAAACAATGCTGCTGTACTTTCCTGCAAGCTTACTGATCACTCACAGTATAAGGTTTATTTACAAAGTTTATTTATTTGTAAGTTTACTACAATAGAAGTACCTTTTAGAAGGCAAACATCACCAGAAAAGATAAAAGGTATTTCAACTTACGTTTTATATGATGATAGAGGATCCTGAAGTAAATCCAACAGAAAAGAGTCCAGAAATGGCTCCTTGGCATGCACCTCTTGAAAAATACTGTATTGTTCCGTATTTTTACAGTTTATTCAAACATCTTTCCCAGAATGCAATGCTGTTAATGGTATGTTACAGTCAGTATTTTATGGGAAACAGTGAAGTGCCCAGAAATATTGCCCAGAATGCATTGTTTCATACAGTATATTACTGTTTAAAGGAGAAACGGTATGTTACTGTCAAAATTTGACCGTATTCTTACAGCATTTTGTTGCAGTGTACCCAGTACGCTTTATAGCGTGTGTTGGGTCTAAGCACCCAACTGGCTATCAGCTGCTGTGGGTGTCGAAAGAAGCTCCAAGGCACAGATTCTTAGTTAATGCATTTGCAAAAGGGAAGTCTGATCAGAGGTGCATCCAGCACCCTGACTCCCATCAGCTTCAAAGACTTCCCCGTTGTTCAGCTCTTTATTCACAGTGAAATCATCATATGGGCGTGATCGTATAGTCATTAGTCATGTAAAAACCAGAAGTTCACAGGCAGAACATATTTGAATGGACATCATGTAACCACATTCTGTAAACAGCTGATACCTACTTTCTGCATGAGCAGTCTGTCCTTGACGTCAGAATGATAACA